>OZ021727.1:34572743-34677743 GCA_963978545.1 Linyphia triangularis | reverse complement strand
ATGTGCTAGCTCCACTTTTAGTCTCAAGTCACTATATTTGGTATATAATATTTAGAAACGGTAAGAGAATATACCCATCGTTAAGTAAAAGACATAATTTGATACCTGAAATAAATGTGTGGTAAATGAGTGCTACGCAAACTCACTAAGTCCGTGTTAAACTTTTAGATGGTTTTTCTTCTTTCCTAGAACTTTTTAGAAATTGTAGTTGGAAGTTTTTCACTTTAAAAAATTTATACACAGTCGAACCCTGCTATAGTGAACCGTCTGCGGACCCAACAATAAGTTCACTATATACAAATTTTTCCAAAAAAATATTCTTTTAAATATTTCAGTAGTATTGCTGGAAATAGAGATTGTTATAATTTGCTTATAAATTATTACTTAAGTAAATAGATAATTAATCAAATTTTAAAAAGAAAAATAATTACATAATAACTAAAATTGGATTTTACCTTTAGATTGTATGGCAAAAATTAGTTATTTTAGATTGAATACAATTCGATTTTAAGTAGAGTTCATCAATTTTCTTAACAACAATTATTAGAGAATCCATGGTTCTCTTGTCCACATTTTCTGTAGAAAAAAGATGTTCAAGATATTTTCATTTAGCAGACTATTTTAACAGAGCTTCTTCCACATTTTCTCTTTCAGCCCGACGTAGTTTCTTCGAAGAGTCCATATTTTTTTCGTGGTCAGCAAGAATCGCACTGTGATTTTTGCAAATGCTCGAAACTGTAGATCTTGAAATTCTTTGCATATTGCCGATTGTTTGGTGAAATCTTTAATACGTTTGGTAATTTTAACTTTATCCTCAATTGAAAATGCTTTTCTTTTTACGGAATTCGCCATTTTTATGCAATTTTTAGCTACTTAAAAAAAAAAAAAAAAAAAAAAAAAAAAACACGTTTGCTTATCTCAAATCGTTCATAAGAGAGTGACAGTAAAACGAGGGACAAATTAAGAGTTTTGGACTGTTACCACTTACCGATTGAAAGGAAGAAGAGAAATGCTGCTTAACCAGTTATTTTCTTTAGTTTCCCTTCAGTTCAAGACGATGAGCATGAAAGATTGAAATTTGACACAATGTAAAGGAATGCCGTTATTTGCACTCCCAACTTTTGCCAGTTCGAAGTTGGAAAACTGAAAAAAAAATCTGTGAAAATGAAATTTGTGTCCACTATAAACGAACAACCATTTCTCTGGTTGTCCACTATAAGCGTATAAAATAACATTAGTTAAATAGGAGTTCGGTCGGGACCACTAAAAAAGTTCACTGTACCGAGTGTTCACTATATCCCGAGTAAGCTGTGTAGCATGAGTTACTAAAATAAAGACACATTTCTAATTTGCACTTCCCCTCCTTGATATCATTAATACGACACTGTTGTCTCCACATCTATATCATTCACAATCACTACGTAATAAATTTGACACAACTCCCCAAACCCGCCTATCACCCGAGTCTCATTAACAACACAATGCTCGGGACATTAAAAAAAGACCTTGCCCATAACATAGCCAATTGCCCTCTCTTCGGCCCCAGAACCCGAATTCCTGCCAACTGCAAATACGTGCTGCGATTTTCTTACGAAAGCTCGATGGAGCTTACGCAAGGGGTGCCCTTTTGATAACATGATGGACGTGTGTATTGATTGAAGGTTGGCATATCTAAAAGACATTATAGGTAAGCTAGCAGCACCATTTTGGAGACATTGGAGAAAGTGGATAATTGTCCTATATATCTCGCGTCTTGTTAAATGACAGCGTGCAGACTTGATGTGGCTAAGTAGGCTTGGATATAATCAGGTGTAATAGTTACATTGAAGGTTATTGTTTTCATTTCAGGAGCGAGATTAAGTTGTTTGTTATAATTGTCTAAAGAACAATTAATGTTCTTTGTGATTGATTTATGTTTATTGTTAATTCATTGGGAGGGTCTGTCTTAAATGTATTAGACTGGATCAAACTTAATATTTTAAACTATTTTTCAGAAATTAGCAGTCTAACAAGTAAATTAGTGGTATACGATTTAACTAATTAGTTTTTAACTATTATTTCGATATATAATCGAGATAACAGTTGAAAATATTTTCTGTTCATTTGGATTTCGTTGCTCCCGATTAAAATGCATATACACCAAAAGTGAGAGAATGCCCACATACATAAAAATAAACCATACCTTTATATTGGAAAATAAAATACTTGGTAAATAATTCATTTTATTTCTTCTTTAATATTTAATTTAAATGTCGAACTCCAATTTTCAAAATAATACAATTTCTTCATTCACTTTCATGATTATTGGATCAGCAAGAAAACCATTAAAAGAAATTTAAACTTTGAACTTTACCTTGATATTTTATTTTTTATTCATTTAACTCCTCAGTATTTTTCGCTGAGTTCTTGGCTTGGTATACTATGTTTTTTTTTTTTTCATTGTTATTATTATTCTGTTGACCTATTTTGGTCTTCTGATCTGTTTATCGAGGCAAAGTCAGCCGCTTTGTTATTGCCCAAATAAAAGAAATGAAACAGATGTTCGAGATGCGTGTCTATTTAGGATTTTTCTTCTGCAAATGCACAATCCCAAGAAAGCAAATATTGAAAAACAAAAAATTTGTATTCGATTGAGCAGATAACTTAAAAGAAAAAAGGAACCCAAACCACTTTTATTGTGTAAATTTCCCAAATTAATTTCCCTTTAAGCCTACTTGAAGTCAAGTTAAAGCACCATATTTATTAAAATAACTTTTTTTCTCTTTCGTCACGTCGTAGCTTGATCCTGAGTGCGGTTTTGAGAAAACTTACAAGCTGAGAAAACTTACAAGCATTTGTAAGCTTTCTTTTTATCTTTGTACATGTCAACTGTCCTCCATATGCTCAAAAGGAAAGTAACTCAAAATACACGACAAATACAATCCTCTTAGTTATTAAACCTAGTTTAAACATTAATGAAATTGTACTTTTGACTACTACATTATATAATATTTCAATTGTTCTTAAAGTACTCTTTAATTGACTGTGCTCTGTGTTGATGTTAGTAGTTAGAAAAGGACAGTCCGGAGCCATGGCGGGATGCGGGATGGGATGAAGGATGATGACGTCACCGGAAGTGGGCGTGACCGGATATGACGTCACAGGAAGTGACATCACAGGATATGCCGTCACCGGAAGTGGAGTGGAGTTGTTCCCCTCCTGCTGTTGTTTTAGTTTCATTATAAGCTGTTTGTGTATGACGTCACAGTAGGTATGACGTCATAATGTGTTTTATATTAAAGTTTTGAGTGATGGCAACACTTTTTTTAGTTTCGGTTTATCTTTCAGACGGGGTTGAGTTGTTCTAGGACTGCTTCTAAGTGAATAAGTTAGAGTAATAGGCTTTTATTGCGTGACGTCACAGTAGATATGACGTCATAATGTGTTATATATCAAAGTTTAGAGCGATGGCAACACTTTTTAGTGTCGATTTACCTTTCAGACTGAGTTGAGTTGTTCTAGGGCTGCTTATAAATGAATAAGTTAGAGTGATAGGTATTTTTACTAATGACGTCACAGTGGGTATGGCGTCATTCTATGTTAAGATTTACGTTTTAAGTGGTGATAACATTGGATATATACCAAATTTAGTTTTCAGGTGTTGGCAACGAGTTCTGATCGGTCAGCTAAATGCTCGCTTGTGACTGATAAGTTTTAAACATGTGACCAAAAGTTAACTCCTGATTGACTGTTTGATTTTCTAGCGAGTTACTTACATATCCTTTAATCAAGTTAAAATACCTGCAACAAAGTTACACAATTAAAAATGTTAAATTTGAAAAGTTAATAAAAGGAAGGCCATTTGCTAAGGGTCTAAAGAACCCTAACCCCGAGCTACACGTGACATTTCAATATTTTACCAAACAATTGTTAAAATATCGACTATCGGACGTTGCCTTCATGGTAACTCATCTACCCACCCCCCTTCCCTAACCAATTTTGAATAAGTTAATTTGAAAGACTTTAGAAAATGTTAATTATTTTGAAGTTAAATTTTAAAAGTGAGGACCCACCTCCAGCCCGATACCTCTTTTAGGAAGAATTGGTACCGCCTCACTCCACCCTATCAAAAAAAAAAAAAACTTATTCCAAAGAACGTATATTTCCTTGAAATATGAGGTCACTAACTAACCATCCAATAATATCTTTTAAGAAGACATCATTACCTTAAATCCTAAACAATTTTAAATTTTAAAAAATCTGAAAAGAAGACTTGTGAGAACGTATATTTCTCTCATGAATTAAATTTAATGATCACATACAAAATCCTGAAAAAAAATTAACGTTAAATAAGTTTTTAAAAATTTAGTTAAAGTAATATTTTAGTTAAATTAAGACTTAAAGAGATAAAAAAATAAAAAAAATTTAAGGATTAAATGAATGATTTAAGGAATTTTGAAGTGACCATAGGCATAGCTGGTTATGCCATCTTCCAGCAGATACCGCTTGTCGTCATAGGCCGACAAGGCTATCTTGGTTTGTTGGAGTGAGAAGATGTTTAAAAATTCACTTACCGAATAATCGAAACGAAATCTGCGAAGCTAAAATAACTGTGAATAACTACACAAGTACGAACAAAATCGCGATGAGAAAAAAAACACGAAGTATTAAACACGTCTTTCACACTCAGGTATCTAAGTAGAAATGGCGAGACGGCAACCGGTAGCGTCTATATATGAGGGGTGATCACGTGACTTCACCGACCAATCAGGTTTCACGGTAGAGGGTGCTACTGACTATCGACCCGTCAGAAGGGAGGGGAGCGAGACTAGGGATGTTTCAACACGCTTCAACGCGTTTGCGAGTTGAGTTGTTGTGTAACGATCTTGCTTGAAACAGTTAAAGTGATAGATAATTTGTTCGTGACGTCATAGTGTAGCGAATGGGTTTTTAGCGTAGACAGTTGTTGCAATTGGAGTAATTATGAAATTTATTAAATATAAAGATAATATTTAGTAATAATTATCAGATTTTATAATTATTATAAAAAATAAACTTATAAAAAAAAAGTGAACGTGAAAATTTACTTTACGAATAAAAATCATGTCTTTAAAATGTGTACGAATATCACTAAATAAGAGAAAAAAGTAACATACTTAAACTCTTTAAAATAAATAACTTTAACATTAACGTAAAAAATTTACTTTTCACATAAAAATCACTTTAAAATGAGTAAAAATATCGCTAAATAAGAGAAAAAAAGTAACTTACTTAAAATTTCTAAGATAAATATTTAACCTTTACTCGAAAATTCCCTTCATATATAAAAATCACGACTTTAAAATATGACATGCAAGAGAAAAGTAACGTACTTAAACTTTCTACGACAAATAACTTTAACGTAACATTTTACTTTACACATAAAAATCCCGACTTTAAAATATGTAGAAATATCGCTAAATAAAAGAAGAAAAAAAGTAACATACTTAAACTTTGTACGACAAATAACTTTGACATTAACGTAAAAAATGTTCTTCACATATAAAAATCACGACTTTAAAATAAAACATGCAAGAGAAAAGTAACGTACTTAAACTTTCTACGACAAATAACTTTAACATTAACGTAAAATTTTACTTTACACATAAAAATCCCGACTTTAAAATCTGTAGAAATATCGCTAAATAAAAGAAGAAAAAAATTAACACACTTAAACTTTCTACGACAAATAACTTTAACATTAACGCAAAAATTTACTTTACATATAAAAATCACGACTTTAAAATGTGACGTGTAAGAAGAATTAGCATACTTAAAATTTCTACTACAAATAATTCAAACATTGCCATTCATGTCTTTAAAATGTATAATGACAACTCTAACTTTTAGAAAAAAGAAACACTAAAAATTTACAAGGCAAAGAATTTAAAATTGAACGTGAAAATTAACTTCACATGTACAATCATACTCTTATATCAACGATAAATAAGATAAAAAAGAAGCTCTAAAAATTTATAAGGCAAATAATTTAAATAATACGCGAAAATTTACTACACATATAAAAATTATGTCTTTCAAATGTGTAAGAATAACGCTAAATTAGAGAAAAAGAAATACTAAAAATTTATAAGGTAAGGAATTGAAACAATATGCGAAAATTTATTTCACGCATAAAATTTTTATCTTTAAAATGTGTAAGAATAATGCTAAATTAGAGAAGAAAAAAAAATAACATACTTAAACTTTCTTCGACAACAATTTAAACAATACGCGAAAATTTCATACACAATTATTTTCTTAGGTTAATGTTAAATAATGGGAAATTTAACAGAATAAAAATTTCAAAGATAAAGAATTTTAACCTTTACACGAAAATTTACCTCACAAAAATATCATATCCTTAAACTTTAACGTGACAATTTACTCTTCATATACAATTAAACTCTTAGGTTAATGTTAAATAAGAAAAAAAATAATATACTTAAAATTTCTAAGATAAACATAACGTAAAAATTTCGTATCATGTGTTTAAAATGTAACATATAAGAGAAAAAAAACTAACATACTTGAACTTTCTATAGCAAAGAATTTAAGCATTAGCGTAAAAATTCACTTTACATATAAAATTCACATCTTTAAATGGGAAGATAAGAAGGTGACGGTAATTAGCCAATCAGGGTAGCGGTAGGTGATACGCCATTCGCCGGCATTTTTAGATCGGAGGATGAGTCACGCTAAAACTTGATGGAACAGGTCGGGAGATTTGTACAGCAAGAACAACAGCATCGACGCGCAAGCAGCGGGTGATGCTGTGATGTGTCAGCAGGTCTTTGAGATTATCGTTTTCCTACTTTGCCGTTTTCATAATGAAATGTTTGTGAAAACTTGGAATGAATAAAGTGTATTTCAAAGACATATTAGTAAGTGAAGGTAGAATTCGCATGGACTTTCTTCCAAAAAGTATGATTCACTTGGAGAATTTAAGATCATTTCTACTTGAAAACTTTTCTATTATTTAAAACATTGAATATTGTTCAAACTCAGTGGGATTATATGCTACAATACGGGTAAAACTTAACAAAATTGTTACATAGAAGAAAAATAGTAAGAGATTTAAAATAAATATTAGTTATAGATACTCCAAAGAAAAAATTTCACCTCTACTTTTCAATCGGAAAATCAATACAAGTTGGAAATTTATGTTACTTCAAGAAAGACTTAGACAATTTACTTTGTAATAATATACGTTAAGGTGTCGTATTAACTCGTGCAATACATGCTGACTAAGGTTTATTTTACTTGAAAGGTGAATTGGGGGAAAATATTAAATAAATTATAGATATTAAATACATTGTAGATATGCATTCAAGTTTTGAAAATCACCTGCAAGACTTTTAAAACATCTTAAGATAAATTGAAAGAAACTTTTTATACTCTGAAAGGAAATCACAAGTAATTTAGTTAACTTTTTTCATGGTAACACTCATATTCAACGACATGTTTTTAAAATTTAACCTTCTTTACATGATAATAGTTATAAATTTTTTCAATCTCAGATGCGATATACTATTATTTCTAACATATATGTTACGAATTGTGTAAAGTTTTTAAAAGAGTATATGCAAATCACCAATCAGAAACATAAAAATCTAACATCAATCAAACACACTAAAATAATAAGATATTTTCCTTAGTGGAAATAGTTAACTACTCATGTGATGGAATGTACTTAGAAAATTTAAATACTGAAAAAAGTTTGCTAGGCAAACTTAAAGAATATATATTTTTTTCTTGTGAAAAACTAGCATAAATTTGAAAAATATAGAGTTTGTTACTACGTAAAATTGAACATCATCTGGACAAACTAAATTATACATGAATTTTTTTTTATTTGAGAGGTGCTGACAATATATCATTAATACAGAGATTTTTAACTTCCACCCATAATTTCTAAATAACTTATACATAAATTTCAGAAAACTGAAACGGAATGTGTTTTACAAGACGCTTATTTTGTAAGATGAATATTCAATATTAATATAACTGAGCAAAGTTCATTACGGAAAAAAGTTGTAAAAGATACTTATATTTTGAAAATAGTTTGAAATATCCTTTTAAATTTATGAATGCTCGCTTTCGAAAGACACAAATAAAACTGATATTACACATGATAATTAACACATGCATAACATTAATCAAACAAAGTGGAATTTTTATTGCTTGTGACCGATAACTTTTCAGTGAAGTAGAACTTACATAGGAAATTTGTGCAAACTTTTTCAACTTTTAAACCAAGTATTATGTAAAATTATAAATTACGATAGGAAATAGCACACTTCAGAATCGGAACAAGTCTTCTAGTTAAGCTAAATTTATTTCTCAAGGAATTGAAAGCATACCAGACAAGTCCTTATCATTTCGCATCTTTTCTCATGTTGCAAGAAGACATACTTTGTAAAAGATCGTCGTTGCACTTAACAAAAATCAGTAAAAATAAATGTATTTTCTATGGCAAAGATAAAACTTCACAACTTAATTACTGAAATTTAGCTAAGTTGCATATGGTTTATTCACATAACTCGCATATGCTTCGAATGCTGAAATATATTTGTCATTTGAAATCAAACTAATCGAAAATAAATGCTACCTACATTTTCAAGTCGGAAATTACTATTAAATAAACTTTACATGTAAAACATTGTCATGTTAAAAAGAAAAATCTACAAAAATGTAAATGATAATTTTACTGTTGGTACATAAATGATGAATAATTTATGATTTTATTCTAGGCAAACGTTTTATTGTCTAACAGAGAACTTAAACTTTAGCAGAAAAATAAAAAAAATACAATTTTTATATCCTATCATGCTTGTCGAAAATTGAATTTATTAGCTGTTGTAATAGATTTTTATTGTCCAAATTTCTATAGTTTTTCTTCCCGGTGCAATAAAATTAAGTTCATGTGTAATGATTAGGTTTTTTTTTTTATGAATCTTATAAATTTAATGAAATTATTATGACCTAAGAGATTGAGTGAACTGAATAAATCAATGATGTAAATTTAAACAGTGACTTGAACTGATACATACTATAACTGTAAAGAAGTATGACAAAGTGATAGATGAAGTAAAAATAGAAGTTGAATGAAATGTGTTGAAAAAAGTTGAAGACGACAAGAAATTCGTAATTGAGAATTATCATTGACTTATATTAACTTCGTTTTCTTGCTTATGACAAGAAAATACACTCTTTCTTATTAAGAACCAACTTGATATCTTATCATAGAATGACAATGATGAAATATCTATACATTAAAAAAAAAAAAAAATACCAAACTTAGACATAGCAAATTTCTTGAAATTCATGAATAATGCGAGAAGTTTTACTGGAAATATAGAAGATACAACATTGAAAGATGTGAATGTTTCGAAGTACTTTATCAGAAATAAAAAAAAAAAAATGCGCTGAGATTCGCTATAAAAAATTTTAGGAGAAAGTTTAAACAAAATTTAAAATCAAACATGCTTTTAAATGGGAACACAAATATTAAAACTATAGCACATTAAACAATTTATATTACGTCATCTCAGTTGTATCAAACTGAATAACATGAAAAACAACCACAAACTGAATAAACATGAAAATTATCAATATATGTGGAAAAGTTTCCTTTTTTCACATATAAAAAAAATAATACATTGACGTACGTTAAGATCACGAAACATGCATAATCATATACCGATAAGAGCAACCAATGTTGCGGGGAGATATTCACATGATGGTCAATATCCCATGAATAAATTGATTGATCGAATTTATAATGCTAATTCCAATAGTATTCCACGTAACTTCAACTTCATATGTTACACTATAGATATATTTATTTTTCAAATATATTAACTTTCGAAAAATCATCCTTCAATACAAGAATGATCATAGTAAGAATAAAAGAAAAGATACTAAGCATTGATTTAAAGTGTATTTATTTCAACTTAGCAACAAATCATATGCTTGAAACGAAAATTGCTTCGAACCAAAGTATAACTATCCAATTTGATTGATTCCTACAAGGACATTTTTCTCATCTAGTAATTGAATTTTTTTTTCTCATACACATTATAAGTGATGTCCAATCAGGTGTAGAATAGTTGAAGATATCCGACCTCTTTCTAAATATTAATAAGTCACTGTTGAAAAACTTATAAAAATTTCAATTTACACTTAAAGTTTTTTTTTTTTAATATATATTTCAAAGAATTTTTTCAAATCAATATGTATATTTAAATACTGAAACTTATTCACTTCAATAAATGTATGTTTAAGTTATAAAACTCTTCGTATGTATTGAAAAATTGTAACTTTTCGTCTTCTTCGTATAAATCGATAACTTATACACTAGTTCTTCATCAATTAATCTTCTAAGTAAATCTTTCAAAGCTAAAAACATACTTATAGCTTTGCATTTGTAACATGTTAAATTGTACATGTTTCTCGTGAAATTAAAATTTTATATGTTTTCCATGAAAATATCTGAAATTTTGTAACTTTCACATGAAACATGTACAATTTAACTTGTTACAAATGCAAAGCTATAAGTATGTTTTTACCTTTGAAAGATTTACTTAGAAGACTAATTGATGAAGAACTAGTGTATAAGTTATCGATTTATACGAAGAAGACGAAAAGTTACAATTTTTCAATACATACGAAGAGTTTTATAACTTAAACATACATTTATTGAAGTGAATAAGTTTCAGTATTTAAATATACATATTGATTTGAAAAAATTCTTTGAAATATATATTAAAAAAAAAAAACTTTAAGTGTAAATTGAAATTTTTATAAGTTTTTCAACAGTGACTTATTAATATTTAGAAAGAGGTCGGATATCTTCAACTATTCTACACCTGATTGGACATCACTTATAATGTGTATGAGAAAAAAAAATTCAATTACTAGATGAGAAAAATGTCCTTGTAGGAATCAATCAAATTGGATAGTTATACTTTGGTTCGAAGCAATTTTCGTTTCAAGCATATGATTTGTTGCTAAGTTGAAATAAATACACTTTAAATCAATGCTTAGTATCTTTTCTTTTATTCTTACTATGATCATTCTTGTATTGAAGGATGATTTTTCGAAAGTTAATATATTTGAAAAATAAATATATCTATAGTGTAACATATGAAGTTGAAGTTACGTGGAATACTATTGGAATTAGCATTATAAATTCGATCAATCAATTTATTCATGGGATATTGACCATCATGTGAATATCTCCCCGCAACATTGGTTGCTCTTATCGGTATATGATTATGCATGTTTCGTGATCTTAACGTACGTCAATGTGTTATTTTTTTTATATGTGAAAAAAGGAAACTTTTCCACATATATTGATAATTTTCATGTTTATTCAGTTTGTGGTTGTTTTTCATGTTATTCAGTTTGATACAACTGAGATGACGTAATATAAATTGTTTAATGTGCTATAGTTTTAATATTTGTGTTCCCATTTAAAAGCATGTTTGATTTTAAATTTTGTTTAAACTTTCTCCTAAAATTTTTTATAGCGAATCTCAGCGCATTTTTTTTTTTATTTCTGATAAAGTACTTCGAAACATTCACATCTTTCAATGTTGTATCTTCTATATTTCCAGTAAAACTTCTCGCATTATTCATGAATTTCAAGAAATTTGCTATGTCTAAGTTTGGTATTTTTTTTTTTTTTTTAATGTATAGATATTTCATCATTGTCATTCTATGATAAGATATCAAGTTGGTTCTTAATAAGAAAGAGTGTATTTTCTTGTCATAAGCAAGAAAACGAAGTTAATATAAGTCAATGATAATTCTCAATTACGAATTTCTTGTCGTCTTCAACTTTTTTCAACACATTTCATTCAACTTCTATTTTTACTTCATCTATCACTTTGTCATACTTCTTTACAGTTATAGTATGTATCAGTTCAAGTCACTGTTTAAATTTACATCATTGATTTATTCAGTTCACTCAATCTCTTAGGTCATAATAATTTCATTAAATTTATAAGATTCATAAAAAAAAAAACCTAATCATTACACATGAACTTAATTTTATTGCACCGGGAAGAAAAACTATAGAAATTTGGACAATAAAAATCTATTACAACAGCTAATAAATTCAATTTTCGACAAGCATGATAGGATATAAAAATTGTATTTTTTTTATTTTTCTGCTAAAGTTTAAGTTCTCTGTTGGACAATAAAACGTTTGCCTAGAATAAAATCATAAATTATTCATCATTTATGTACCAACAGTAAAATTATCATTTACATTTTTGTAGATTTTTCTTTTTAACATGACAATGTTTTACATGTAAAGTTTATTTAATAGTAATTTCCGACTTGAAAATGTAGGTAGCATTTATTTTCGATTAGTTTGATTTCAAATGACAAATATATTTCAGCATTCGAAGCATATGCGAGTTATGTGAATAAACCATATGCAACTTAGCTAAATTTCAGTAATTAAGTTGTGAAGTTTTATCTTTGCCATAGAAAATACATTTATTTTTACTGATTTTTGTTAAGTGCAACGACGATCTTTTACAAAGTATGTCTTCTTGCAACATGAGAAAAGATGCGAAATGATAAGGACTTGTCTGGTATGCTTTCAATTCCTTGAGAAATAAATTTAGCTTAACTAGAAGACTTGTTCCGATTCTGAAGTGTGCTATTTCCTATCGTAATTTATAATTTTACATAATACTTGGTTTAAAAGTTGAAAAAGTTTGCACAAATTTCCTATGTAAGTTCTACTTCACTGAAAAGTTATCGGTCACAAGCAATAAAAATTCCACTTTGTTTGATTAATGTTATGCATGTGTTAATTATCATGTGTAATATCAGTTTTATTTGTGTCTTTCGAAAGCGAGCATTCATAAATTTAAAAGGATATTTCAAACTATTTTCAAAATATAAGTATCTTTTACAACTTTTTTCCGTAATGAACTTTGCTCAGTTATATTAATATTGAATATTCATCTTACAAAATAAGCGTCTTGTAAAACACATTCCGTTTCAGTTTTCTGAAATTTATGTATAAGTTATTTAGAAATTATGGGTGGAAGTTAAAAATCTCTGTATTAATGATATATTGTCAGCACCTCTCAAATAAAAAAAAATTCATGTATAATTTAGTTTGTCCAGATGATGTTCAATTTTACGTAGTAACAAACTCTATATTTTTCAAATTTATGCTAGTTTTTCACAAGAAAAAAATATATATTCTTTAAGTTTGCCTAGCAAACTTTTTTCAGTATTTAAATTTTCTAAGTACATTCCATCACATGAGTAGTTAACTATTTCCACTAAGGAAAATATCTTATTATTTTAGTGTGTTTGATTGATGTTAGATTTTTATGTTTCTGATTGGTGATTTGCATATACTCTTTTAAAAACTTTACACAATTCGTAACATATATGTTAGAAATAATAGTATATCGCATCTGAGATTGAAAAAATTTATAACTATTATCATGTAAAGAAGGTTAAATTTTAAAAACATGTCGTTGAATATGAGTGTTACCATGAAAAAAGTTAACTAAATTACTTGTGATTTCCTTTCAGAGTATAAAAAGTTTCTTTCAATTTATCTTAAGATGTTTTAAAAGTCTTGCAGGTGATTTTCAAAACTTGAATGCATATCTACAATGTATTTAATATCTATAATTTATTTAATATTTTCCCCCAATTCATCTTTCAAGTAAAATAAACCTTAGTCAGCATGTATTGCACGAGTTAATACGACACCTTAACGTATATTATTACAAAGTAAATTGTCTAAGTCTTTCTTGAAGTAACATAAATTTCCAACTTGTATTGATTTTCCGATTGAAAAGTAGAGGTGAAATTTTTTCTTTGAAGTATCTATAACTAATATTTATTTTAAATCTCTTACTATTTTTCTTCTATGTAACAATTTTGTTAAGTTTTACCCGTATTGTAGCATATAATCCCACTGAGTTTGAACAATATTCAATGTTTTAAATAATAGAAAAGTTTTCAAGTAGAAATGATCTTAAATTCTCCAAGTGAATCATACTTTTTGGAAGAAAGTCCATGCGAATTCTACCTTCACTTACTAATATGTCTTTGAAATACACTTTATTCATTCCAAGTTTTCACAAACATTTCATTATGAAAACGGCAAAGTAGGAAAACGATAATCTCAAAGACCTGCTGACACATCACAGCATCACCCGCTGCTTGCGCGTCGATGCTGTTGTTCTTGCTGTACAAATCTCCCGACCTGTTCCATCAAGTTTTAGCGTGACTCATCCTCCGATCTAAAAATGCCGGCGAATGGCGTATCACCTACCGCTACCCTGATTGGCTAATTACCGTCACCTTCTTATCTTCCCATTTAAAGATGTGAATTTTATATGTAAAGTGAATTTTTACGCTAATGCTTAAATTCTTTGCTATAGAAAGTTCAAGTATGTTAGTTTTTTTTCTCTTATATGTTACATTTTAAACACATGATACGAAATTTTTACGTTATGTTTATCTTAGAAATTTTAAGTATATTATTTTTTTTCTTATTTAACATTAACCTAAGAGTTTAATTGTATATGAAGAGTAAATTGTCACGTTAAAGTTTAAGGATATGATATTTTTGTGAGGTAAATTTTCGTGTAAAGGTTAAAATTCTTTATCTTTGAAATTTTTATTCTGTTAAATTTCCCATTATTTAACATTAACCTAAGAAAATAATTGTGTATGAAATTTTCGCGTATTGTTTAAATTGTTGTCGAAGAAAGTTTAAGTATGTTATTTTTTTTTCTTCTCTAATTTAGCATTATTCTTACACATTTTAAAGATAAAAATTTTATGCGTGAAATAAATTTTCGCATATTGTTTCAATTCCTTACCTTATAAATTTTTAGTATTTCTTTTTCTCTAATTTAGCGTTATTCTTACACATTTGAAAGACATAATTTTTATATGTGTAGTAAATTTTCGCGTATTATTTAAATTATTTGCCTTATAAATTTTTAGAGCTTCTTTTTTATCTTATTTATCGTTGATATAAGAGTATGATTGTACATGTGAAGTTAATTTTCACGTTCAATTTTAAATTCTTTGCCTTGTAAATTTTTAGTGTTTCTTTTTTCTAAAAGTTAGAGTTGTCATTATACATTTTAAAGACATGAATGGCAATGTTTGAATTATTTGTAGTAGAAATTTTAAGTATGCTAATTCTTCTTACACGTCACATTTTAAAGTCGTGATTTTTATATGTAAAGTAAATTTTTGCGTTAATGTTAAAGTTATTTGTCGTAGAAAGTTTAAGTGTGTTAATTTTTTTCTTCTTTTATTTAGCGATATTTCTACAGATTTTAAAGTCGGGATTTTTATGTGTAAAGTAAAATTTTACGTTAATGTTAAAGTTATTTGTCGTAGAAAGTTTAAGTACGTTACTTTTCTCTTGCATGTTTTATTTTAAAGTCGTGATTTTTATATGTGAAGAACATTTTTTACGTTAATGTCAAAGTTATTTGTCGTACAAAGTTTAAGTATGTTACTTTTTTTCTTCTTTTATTTAGCGATATTTCTACATATTTTAAAGTCGGGATTTTTATGTGTAAAGTAAAATGTTACGTTAAAGTTATTTGTCGTAGAAAGTTTAAGTACGTTACTTTTCTCTTGCATGTCATATTTTAAAGTCGTGATTTTTATATATGAAGGGAATTTTCGAGTAAAGGTTAAATATTTATCTTAGAAATTTTAAGTAAGTTACTTTTTTTCTCTTATTTAGCGATATTTTTACTCATTTTAAAGTGATTTTTATGTGAAAAGTAAATTTTTTACGTTAATGTTAAAGTTATTTATTTTAAAGAGTTTAAGTATGTTACTTTTTTCTCTTATTTAGTGATATTCGTACACATTTTAAAGACATGATTTTTATTCGTAAAGTAAATTTTCACGTTCACTTTTTTTTTATAAGTTTATTTTTTATAATAATTATAAAATCTGATAATTATTACTAAATATTATCTTTATATTTAATAAATTTCATAATTACTCCAATTGCAACAACTGTCTACGCTAAAAACCCATTCGCTACACTATGACGTCACGAACAAATTATCTATCACTTTAACTGTTTCAAGCAAGATCGTTACACAACAACTCAACTCGCAAACGCGTTGAAGCGTGTTGAAACATCCCTAGTCTCGCTCCCCTCCCTTCTGACGGGTCGATAGTCAGTAGCACCCTCTACCGTGAAACCTGATTGGTCGGTGAAGTCACGTGATCACCCCTCATATATAGACGCTACCGGTTGCCGTCTCGCCATTTCTACTTAGATACCTGAGTGTGAAAGACGTGTTTAATACTTCGTGTTTTTTTTCTCATCGCGATTTTGTTCGTACTTGTGTAGTTATTCACAGTTATTTTAGCTTCGCAGATTTCGTTTCGATTATTCGGTAAGTGAATTTTTAAACATCTTCTCACTCCAACAAACCAAGATAGCCTTGTCGGCCTATGACGACAAGCGGTATCTGCTGGAAGATGGCATAACCAGCTATGCCTATGGTCACTTCAAAATTCCTTAAATCATTCATTTAATCCTTAAATTTTTTTTATTTTTTTATCTCTTTAAGTCTTAATTTAACTAAAATATTACTTTAACTAAATTTTTAAAAACTTATTTAACGTTAATTTTTTTTCAGGATTTTGTATGTGATCATTAAATTTAATTCATGAGAGAAATATACGTTCTCACAAGTCTTCTTTTCAGATTTTTTAAAATTTAAAATTGTTTAGGATTTAAGGTAATGATGTCTTCTTAAAAGATATTATTGGATGGTTAGTTAGTGACCTCATATTTCAAGGAAATATACGTTCTTTGGAATAAGTTTTTTTTTTTTTTGATAGGGTGGAGTGAGGCGGTACCAATTCTTCCTAAAAGAGGTATCGGGCTGGAGGTGGGTCCTCACTTTTAAAATTTAACTTCAAAATAATTAACATTTTCTAAAGTCTTTCAAATTAACTTATTCAAAATTGGTTAGGGAAGGGGGGTGGGTAGATGAGTTACCATGAAGGCAACGTCCGATAGTCGATATTTTAACAATTGTTTGGTAAAATATTGAAATGTCACGTGTAGCTCGGGGTTAGGGTTCTTTAGACCCTTAGCAAATGGCCTTCCTTTTATTAACTTTTCAAATTTAACATTTTTAATTGTGTAACTTTGTTGCAGGTATTTTAACTTGATTAAAGGATATGTAAGTAACTCGCTAGAAAATCAAACAGTCAATCAGGAGTTAACTTTTGGTCACATGTTTAAAACTTATCAGTCACAAGCGAGCATTTAGCTGACCGATCAGAACTCGTTGCCAACACCTGAAAACTAAATTTGGTATATATCCAATGTTATCACCACTTAAAACGTAAATCTTAACATAGAATGACGCCATACCCACTGTGACGTCATTAGTAAAAATACCTATCACTCTAACTTATTCATTTATAAGCAGCCCTAGAACAACTCAACTCAGTCTGAAAGGTAAATCGACACTAAAAAGTGTTGCCATCGCTCTAAACTTTGATATATAACACATTATGACGTCATATCTACTGTGACGTCACGCAATAAAAGCCTATTACTCTAACTTATTCACTTAGAAGCAGTCCTAGAACAACTCAACCCCGTCTGAAAGATAAACCGAAACTAAAAAAAGTTTTGCCATCACTCAAAACTTTAATATAAAACACATTATGACGTCATACCTACTGTGACGTCATACACAAACAGCTTATAATGAAACTAAAACAACAGCAGGAGGGGAACAACTCCACTCCACTTCCGGTGACGGCATATCCTGTGATGTCACTTCCTGTGACGTCATATCCGGTCACGCCCACTTCCGGTGACGTCATCATCCTTCATCCCATCCCGCATCCCGCCATGGCTCCGGACTGTCCTTTTCTAACTACTGATGTTTTATAAATCGATAAATAATTTTGCAAGTGATTAGAGATTGGATATATTTATTGATCATCACAAATTACAAACGAAACAATTATATAAAAAAATTATACTAGTACGAAATTTAGAGTAGTTATTTTACTTTTATTGAAAAATATATTTAATATTGTACGAGTGCTTATTCAGCAGTTTCAATATATAGAAGGTCTCTTTTGAAGTTTTCAAAAATAAAATGTTCTAATTTGTTGTTAAAAATAAATTTATACAATTTAAGTTTCGAAATATCTATATAAAAAAAATATGTACTAATTTTAAAATTATGCAAAAAGTTCCACAAGATTTTTAATGAAATATTTCATGTTATTCATGCCAGTTAATTGTTTTTAATTTGAGAGAAGTTGATAAGAATTAATTTATAATAAAAAATTCAATTTGCAGGAAAATTGAGGCTGTTATTTTACTTTTATAGTCAAGAAATAATTATATATTACAAATATTTTTTTAATTTTATACAAATTGGGCTTAAATAGTTAAAATATAGAGACAACTATTAATCACCATGAATATTATTTCTTGAGTTGATTGAAATAAATTCGAAAACTTAGGAGTTTTTCTTGTCGTATTACTTCTCATTACGAATTCGATGATCGATTCTGTTTGATTGCTTTTGTCCCGAAATAAATTTATTAATATAAAAAGTAAAATATTTATATGCTACTCAGTATGTAAATGAAATTTAGATATTTGAAACAATTACCCTTTCGGAAGTGCAATAGCGGCTCTAAAATGATATCCAACGTTATATTTTGTTTCTATCACTCTCTCCAAAAAGCGATGAACAGCCAACTGCAGTCCACTTTCCAACTGGTTCTTTCCACTAGAGTGACGTCACAATCAGTTCTGCGATTTCGCATTCAGTGAATGGACTTGTAAAATACTACGACTTTTCTTATTATTTTTCATTCATCCAAACTAAATGTAAAATTTCTCTTATCCTTCTTTATTACTTTTTTGCACAGCAAGCTTCATAAAGCATTCACTCATTCATATTTTCTTTTAAATTGAAACGACATAGCAAGGAAATAGATATGCCAAGTAAATTATGTCAATTTTTTAAAATTTGATAATGAATACTTTTTGTTTGAATAGTTAAAGTAGCGAATTAGAATACTAGTAATTATTAATCATTTTGAAGATTATTTACCAAGTTTGATACTGAATTACATAGATTTGAAAACTTTATATTTTAGCTGCCAGATTCTTTTCATTAAATATTTGATGATGGGAATATAAATAAATCTACCACTAAATAAAGCTACAAGTACACATACTTTCGGTAAAGAGTGCTCATTTAAAATAAGGCAGAATTAATAATATTTTGGAACCTTGAACCGTAAATTAAGAATACTATAAAAAAAAATTCATTTTATATTATCCATTGATATAAAACTCAACTTTAATACATTTTTTTTTCTCAAAGAACTTTCCGTTTCTTAAAAATGGAATAATTAATCTTGAGAAGCTTTGAGTGTATTGCTATAAGATTTTTTTTTTAATAATGCTTTAAAATTATATTGCTCTAGTCATGATTTAGTTAAAGCTTTTAATTTTAAATGTAGTGCAGGTTTTTTCCACAGTATCTTGTTTTAAAATATACATAATAATCTTTTTAACAATACACAAAGCAAAATATCTTGAAAATGGAACATACAATTATTTCAAAATGCCTTTAATTTATTGCAATAAACTTTTTTAAATAATGCTTTAAAATTACATTTTCACGATTCATAATTTAGGGGGCTTTTAGTTTTAAATTTTGTGCACATTTTTATATACTATGCATGACATACTATATAAAAATTATAATTATTTAGATAACATAATATTCTCAAAATTATTTTATTGTTGAAGTAATTTAATAACAATTTATGTTACTGTTGTAATATATTCAAAATTTATCAAATGAACTTGATGTCATAAAATTGATATTTTTTGGAAACTATATTTCTCCTTTTCATTGTATTTCAGCGAATTTTATTGAATTATTTGCTTATATTTTTAAAGAATTCATAGTACATAACATGTAACTTACATATTTATGTAAAATTTGATAATACCATATAACTCTAAAGAAGCCTGTCAAAAACTGAAGTGCAGGTCCCAAAATTGAGATCGTACAGTTACCTCAATGCTTTGTTTGTAATCTGTACTATGATGTCACAAGACTTGATCATTGATTTCTAAACTTTATTAAAAGCAGGTTTTAATTTGATGTAAATAAATTCCTTCAATTTTAATGAATAAAAAATTAAAATATAATTAAGAAAACAAAAATATTATAATGGAACTACATTTTAAATTCATGAAAAATCTAAAGTACCTTTTCTTTTAAATACTTTATATTTTATTCACTTTACTTTTTATAATTTTTTTTTATTATTATTGTAACGAAGGTTAATAATAATAATAATTTTGGCATTCCGACCAATACAATACAGGGTTTACGGAAATAATATACTTTCCTAAAAATTAATGTTAAGCTTAAAATCTAAATTAACTTGACTTTAACTAATCAAAACTTAAAAACTTAGCCGGCTATTCAAGGTAAAATCAACATTAACCACTCATTAACATACAGCAACTTGCTCTTCAACAAAAAAAAATTGTAATGGACAACCAAAAATTAAAGTAGTGCCTGGTGGAAAAGGTGTTCTAAATAGAGCACATTATTAATTATCATAATTACTAAAGGTTAAATGACTTGAGGCTTGGAGTAACATTTGAATTAAAGAGTTATAGGTATGAATGACAGGAAAATCCTACGAGACAAACTTCTTTTGAGCAATTTACAAAAAGAGTTAGGTGGAAGTAATAATCTTCTCTACCCAGTGTGGAAATATCGTACACATGCGCAGAATACACTATTCATTGATAGATTAGCTCTTCAAAGGAGGATGGAAGGAGAGAAAACGAGCATCATTTTCACAGCAATTGTAAAACGTCTTTCTTTTAAAATTACCTTAATAGAAATCATAAAATTTTATTTATCTAGTGCAGCATATTTACAGTTATTCGATAAAAACAGGTGCTGATGCGATTTAAATATTTTCAGAAGAACCGAAAACTAAATATCTTAAATTTTTTCTATGCTGCACTAGATATATAAAATTTTATGATTTCTAAGAAGGTAATTTTAAAAGAAAGACATTTTACAATTGCTGTGAAAATGATGCTCGTTTTCTCTCCTTCCATCCTCCTTTGAAGAGCTAATCTATCAATGAATAGCGTATTCTGCGCATGTGTACGATATTTCCACACTGGGTACTGTAGAGAAGATTATTACTTCCACCTAACTCTTTTTGTAAATTGCTCAAAAGAAGTTTGTCTCGTAGGATTTTCCTGTCATTCATACCTATAACTCTTTAATTCAAATGTTACTCCAAGCCTCAAGTCATTTAACCTTTATTAATTATGATAATTAATAATGTGCTCTATTTAGAACACCTTTTCCACCAGGCACTACTTTAATTTTTGGTAATATTTAGTTTTCGGATCTTCTGAAAATATTTAAATCGCATCAGCACCTGTTTTTATCGAATAACTGTAAAAAATGTTGTATATTACAAATTTTCAAGCGAAAACACATCGGACATTTTTCTTTCAGCTTTGTAATGAGTATAAAAATAATTCACGTTATCCAATGTGATAGGTATTAAATTAAAAAGAAAGGTAATTCTGATAAGCCAGTGTCTTCTCTCACCGATCCAAGACCATTTATTTATAAAAAGATATAGTTTAGTAACGAAAGTCTATGTAATCTAAATAACCGTACATAGAAAGAAAAGAAAGTAATGCAACCCTCCAGGGTTAGCGAACGTCAGTGGTACCCTAAAGCCTAAAGAATATAGGTTTAATACAGACAAGCTCAACTCTAATTCATTGTCCTAAATTTACACGTAGTCAATCATAGCGTGGCCTTTATGTGAATGAGACTTTTTACTTCTTTGTCACAAATATTCTGTATAAACAAGTTAATTTACCTCATATATAGTGTTATAACTTAAGGACAAAATTTACCTAAACTATTTGACAGCCCAAAACTTAACATTTTCCGGGGTCCCCCACCCCTCCCATCCGTAGTAAAACTCTGGATACTCCCTTGAATTACACTCCTTGAAAGTAAGGAAATTATATAAATAAAGGTAACATATTTCGTTTAGAGTAATAAAAATGGAATTCCTTCACAATGACAAGAAAGTTCAATGAAAGAACAACAGGATTGACCAGAAATAATATTGCTTCAGAAAGTTTCTCCTGAACTTATTATTATAATGTACTTATTTTTCGTAAAATTTTCATCTTAATCCAGTAACCATTAGCCTCTAAAATAAATTAGGTCGAAATATTTGAGTTTTTATTGATTTTAGATATACTTCAAGATCGTTCTAAATATGCGTTTAAACTTGTTTAACAATTCATGTTAAGAATTTTGAGAATTTAAGAAATGTTATTTGAACCTATATGTGGTAAGGTAGTCTTTTTTTATCATAAATTTTAATAATTAAATTTAAAATGGTTCTGTAAATCGAGTTTTAAACGTCTTGCAAAACCGTGCAGTTAGAACGAAGCATGCAAGTACATTTTTTTTACCTTGCTTTCGGATTCATTGGTTAAAATTTTTCTCATGTGATAAGCAAGTACTGTCGAAAAGGACACAATAAATTGAAATCTGACTAAATTGCTTGTTTTTTTTCATAGTTTTCACTAAATCTTAAACTTTATTTACAATTACATCCACAACGTACTCACATTTTTAAAAAAAAGTCTATAGTTCTTACTTTTGAAAATCCTATCTATTTTTATATAAAGAAATAAAATTAAATTATCTATCAAACTAACAAGAATCGTTGCAGATTCTTTTTGCTTAATCATTGAATGTCCATGTAGAAAATAGCATAAAAAGAGATCAATCATATATTTTCAAAGGCAAAATTTTCTTTTTTATTAATGTTTGCTACTATTTTCTATTATTCAAAATCAGTATCATTCAGTCACCATAAAAGTAATGTGGTATTTTTCAAATTAATTTTACTGCGTTACTTAAAATGTGTGATTGAATATAAACTTAGATTCCAAAATGTTATTTATGTTATTTCAGATATTGAGTATGAGATGGCGCCACTATCTTAATAAAGATTTTAGAAAATTGTCTCTCTTCTTTCATTTTATTTTAGTCCATATTTTTCTAATTACATTGGAAAATAAAATTCAAAGTAAATTAAATCAAATGGTAATATTTAAATACAATAAAATAATTTAAAAAAGAAAAAATAATTTTAAAATGTATTTGTATAGATGGCTGAATGTATTATATATTTTTTCTAATATTATTAGAAGACATTTAATTTTATATCTGTTAACTTTCAACAAATGTTAATAATGAAGAGGCAGAAGGGATTTCAAACTATAATATTTCCTTTCACTATTACACATACTGTGTTTCTATTCCATCACGAAGATATTTTCGTGATAAATATGGTAAAAACAAGTCAGCAAAACGTTTATACTTCTAAAATTTCCAAAGTATAGTTATGTTTTTAAACATTAAGAACTAAAGAAATCAATATTCAAAGTGTTTAGCGTTTTTTCCAATTTACAATTTAAAATGTATATATATATTTTTAAATGCACAGTCATTAATTTAATCACAAATGTAATCACACGTAGGCAGTGCTAGAAGTGTGGATAGACGCGAGGTGACGCGTCACCACACTTTTCGAGAAAATACCCAAGCGTCTCCCCCCCCCCCCCCTCCCATTTTAACACCACTGAAATCTATCCCCCCACTTTAAAAAAATAATATATATATATAACTCAATCTGCCTAAAAACTACTGATCAAAAATAGCATTAATATTTAAATCTAATGACACTGAGGAAAAGTGATTTTTTTGTTTGTTTTACATCTGAAAACTTTAAAACTATTTATGGTATATATATCATACTACTATAACAATGTTTTATACTACTTTGTATAAAGATATAAGTTTTTTTATTAACAAATACCTGTACAATTGGTCAACTTTTAGCTTTGGAGGAACTGTGTTTTAAATTAAATTTCTATTATTGTTCCCTATAAAGACACAAGCCATTAAAAAAAAAAAAAAAATGCATTTTAGTGTTCTCTATTAATTTAGTATTATAAAAGTGTGCCCATTTATAAGTACTGTTTAAATCTATGTAAGCAGTTACGAATATAAGGTTGAATTATTACTTCACTTAATCTCCTATTTACAATTAGAAAAACTAAGTCGCAGAATATTTATTAAAATAACAATAAATTTTGGACCCATGTTCAATGTTTGTATTAGGAAGTATAAATTATTTCCTTACTTGTTAATATTTTTAATATAAGTTACGAAATTATAAAATTTATTGTTGAAGATATGGGGAGGGAAGGGGGAGGGGTTTGCACTTGCCACCAACTTTTGATCATGCGGCCCCTACTTCTTTTCACCACTTCTACCATTGCACGTAGGCAAATATTTACTGTAGAAATTTTGTGACAGAAATTATCAGAAGAGATTGGTTACAGAAATTGGTAGGCAAATACTTTTTTAAATATTTAGTTACATGTTCTTATAGGGATAAGTTATTATAAATTGAAATAATACTAATTAGCTTGATAATCTACATATATTGATTTCGTTAAATGGGTTTTATTAATAAATTGTAAATATTTTTGAGAAATTTCATTGTTATTTTGACAGAAAATTCCCTAGAAGAGTTTTTGAAATTACTTCATATCTTTGAATAAAATTTTTGTTGTTTTTTAAATGTACGCAAAAATATATGTGCGAATATTTAAGTAACTCTATTCACTTTGAAATTGTGGTCTTTTATTTGCATACATATATAATACGATAAAAATCACAGATTTATCGTTGTCAATTAACATATACTAAAATATATACAAAGTTCCATACATTTTGTATCACCAAAAACTTCCTTTCAGTTAAAAGCTCAAGAAAAAAAAAATATTATGCAATGCAATTTTTCTGTTTCAAAAGTAATTTTACAACCTGATATTTTAAGCAGATAACTAACTACATGAAAATGCATTCTTGCATCGCTCTTCATCAGCTATTTATTTGCTGATGAGTTCAAATGCACTTTTAGGCCTTGAAAACTTCGAAATCAGCACAAATTTCTTTAACAATTTTATTAGTATGTCTCGTTTCGTTTTGTCGGTAATTTAGCAAGAGAAATGCAAAGAGTTCAATTAAAATATATATATTCTAAAATTAAAATAATCACATTCTTTAATCTTTTTTTTTTTTCTGTTTCTTTTCAAACAACAAAGAGTACGCTTACAATTCACAAGAATATGTTCAATACTAAGAAGTACTTTTTGCATTAATTAAACAGTTAATATGACATTTCTCTTGCAAAAATTTCTCACAACAGTCTGAATTTTACCATTACATTTTCTTGTTGAAGGTCTGAATTCCTCTATAAAAGTTCTTAGCCAAAAATCTTTTTAAAATCTTTTATGAAATAAAAAAAAAATGAAGGGGTCAAATATGATATTCATAAAATGACTTTGGAAGAAATGTGACAATTTAATAGCTCAAATTTCATAAAAGAAGGCCTTTATAATAGCATTTTCTCCACTATTAAGACTTTATGGCACTGTAAAAGTTCTTAACAAGTATTTCCTTTAAATATAGGATAATAAAGCCGACAATATAAAGTAATTTTTATAAAAGTTGTGGTATTACACTATCAGATTTCCCATCAAAAAATCATTTCTGAAAGATCATTGTTAAAAAACGTTTATAGTGCAATGCCAGCTTTAGATAATTCAGCAAAAGCGTAACAAAATGGCAAAATGTTATAGTTCATTTTCCTTTGGAAAACTGCTAATAGTCTTAAGAAAAATAAGTAGTTTTCAAGCAATATCACAGATCATCTATTAATTGTAATTTTGCAGTTCTTTGATAAAGTTTGATGTACTACTGATTAAGTCCAGCATGTGTCTTTAAGGTGAAGAAATCGAATATTCCATGGGAACTACATAACACTAGAATTTCACTTTGAAGACGAATATGATACTTTGTCATGGCCGCGACCAACCGGAAAATCTGCATACCACCCAAATGATCCTTGCTTATCCGTATATGCACCCATGTCCAAAAAACCATCGTGCTGTTCTTCGCCAAAGACGCCCTTGCTGTCTTCAGTATCTTCCTCAGATTCAGGTTCTGGATCAGATTCTAAACTTACGATTCCGTCATCTTTATCAGAGGCAGTGGTATGTTTGGGAGAGACATTTCTTTCATTGTCAACACTAAATGTGTTACTGGCAGGAGGAAGATTCTTGGCTGATTCACTATGATGTTGAGCATCTTCCACACTGTGATTCTCAGGTGGATTCAAAAGTGCTTTTACCTTTGCTGCCAGAATATCTTCCTCTTCGGCACTAGTGTATTCCTTATGCATATCTAAAGGCTCATTATATAAATTTATAGGCGACAGATTACTTCTGGTGTCGTGCTCTTGAGAAGTCTGCACTGGAAAGAATAACTTCTCCTGAGATTGAAAGCTTTCACTCTCATGAGGCCTTTCATGCAGATTGGAATGAAAATTAACATAGTCAGAAATTGTAGGAACATCATAAGTTCTTAGATGAACTTGGGGATAATTATCTCTACCTACGTTTGATGAGAAGTAGTCAGATGGCTCATGCTTTGATTTCACGAGTTTTTCAGTTTGCCTGTCAAAATTAGGGAACATTCTTTTGCTCGAATCTTCTGAAACAAAATGACTGAAGTCCCGAGAATTTCGGAGATCCTCTTGAGGTGGTGACTGATATGGCGGTAGATTTGGATTAGGAGCAATATTTTTCACTAACGAATTTGAGGGAGTCAAAATCTTTTCCTGCTTCGCATGAGGTAAAAGAATTTGAGGTCTTTCAGAAAAATTCGATTCTTCTTTGATACGTAACTGAGAACTGGAATGATGTTTTTCTAATAATGATGAAGGATGGAAATAAGGTTTCAAGAACTCAACACTGCCTTTATCGTCAGGACTAGATTGCTTTTGTAACTGAATAACTCTAACATCATTTTGAGGGGCTTTAAAATGTTGAAATGAGGAGTGATTATCTGGGATCGGATTTCGAGGTTCTTCTGACGAGGTACTATCTGAATAACCTGAATTATGATTGTGAGAGTTGTCTACACTAGAATGCATACTGGATAGCCGAAATGGGAGCAGCCGACTTGAAATTTGAGGGTCTGAATGGTAACTGGATTTTGATAAAACATGTTTATCAAATGCAGAAGTACTTCTTAAATGCTCCTCGGGATTAACTTTAAATTGCTTCTGAGAAGAAAACTGTTTTTCTGAATATGACTTTGAAGGTAGGTTGCTTATGTGAGAAGGGATGAGAGGCTTTCTTCCATGGAAATGTATATATTTTGTTTGAATGGGATCTTCTCTTGATGATTGAAAGGGAGTACGAATAAGCTGCTGAGAATTGTCTCGAAGTTGTTTATCAAATAAATTATCTTCTGTCTTCATACCATTATCCATATAAGGGAACCCGTGATATGGAACAGGAGAATTCTGTCTTGAAGGATGTGTATTTTGAGAATACCGGACAAGGTAATCAGATGGCTCTCTAGTAATTGAGCGCTCTGTGTATTTTGGCTCAATAGTTGATATTTTGGCGGGATCGGGTACGTTTTCTAAGGTACGTTTCACATGCATAATTTTTTCAGCTCTTCCATGAGAATTTTCAGAGTATGGTAAAGAGTTAATTTTACTGAGTTCACTTATATAAGAATACCTTTTGGCACTTTCAAATGGCTTCTCCAAATATCCAAATCCTAGTGGAGATTTGGGCCTTAAAATTGGGGAAGAGTGAGTATCTACTGTGGAGATAAATTTCTTTGAGATGTTCCGTTCTTTATCATTACTGTTTGAATGATAGACACTGAATTTTTCAGTCGCTGGTGAAGGAGAAGTAATTGTTTTAGATGCTTGGCCGAGACTTTGGTCAAACGGTCGAAACGCTCTTGTTAAAACTGCCATTGATACCACGCAGTAAACATATTTCTGGAAAGTAAAAAGTATAATGAAAGTATGATATTTTATGAAATATTAAAAACGATTAAATTATTCATTTAATTAAAAAAAAAATTGTTTACGTTTCCTTATTATTCCTAAAAAAGCTTTTAAATATATGTTCTGGTAAAATTTCCTGAAAAAGATTTTTTTAATGTAATTTACATCTTTATTAATGTGTATGTACATATAAATACAGATATGGAGAGGGGGGGGGGAGGGGCGACGTATGATTAACGGGGCACTGACTATATTTTCCTAATAATAATTAGGGATGGAACGGATATCCGGCAAATATCCGATAGCCGGCATATCCGGCTGATTTTTTTTCAATATCCGAAACCCCGTCGGATATCCGATTTGAAATACCGGACATCCGATAATTTCATTCGGATATCCGGATATATATCCGGCCACCAGGTATCCACAAGAAATAATTTTTTGCAAAAAATAATGATCTTTTTCGGATAAAGGGAACACCGCATCCTACACTTTTTTTAAAAAAAAAATTTTCTTGGACATAAATTGCAGTCAAGTTCGAAAACGAAAAAGTTCCTTCGTGAGAACTATGCTTTCGCATATCCCTAACTTCAGAGATGAGCTAGAAGATGCAGGTGCATTTAGTTTGAATTCGAAGAAAGAGGCACCGTATTATTGGCGCCGAGTTGATAAGCATAAACGATTCCTCCAATCTTTTTCCATACACATCCTTCATACATGTTTTGCAATATGTTCTTTTCATTCCAAGTTTATGATCTGATTAATTCCAGATGTTATATTTGAATGCTTCTCCGTAAAACACGAACCGAAATACTAATAAATAGTACTTTTTTTCCATAACATAAGTCTTCCCACTTCCTCCTTTTTTTCTGACATTTGCTAGCGAGTAAAAAGCAATAAATAGCCAATGCGAACTCCTCAATGTTTTTTTGTTTTTTTTCTATCGACAATAATACCCTACCCCTTTATGCTGTGAATGGTATGGTCTAATTTCTGATTTTTCATTGGCAGAAGTTGAAAGCTGGTATATTTTTTCTGACGTAAAATGAAGTATTGTAATTTTTAGGTCTTTAACGCAGCGCCACAATGTGGAATTATATTTAGCTCTCTAGAATGTCTTGAATCATAGTTTTCTCCAATTATAATCCAATTTATAATTTTTAATAATGGTTCATTTAAAATCACCCATTTGGAAGTATTTTAAAATTAATGGAAATGACGAAAGCAAAGCCCTATGTGTTACTTGCTCCACAGAATCGTTTAAAAAATATATTGTGCGCGGCAAAAGCCCAAAATCCTTTTCCACAAAACCCTTATGGAATCTTTTAATGAGTGTGCATAAGGAAATTCACCGAAGCTTAAAAGACTCACTAAATGCATCAAATAGTGATGAACAAGAAAAAACAATTCATAAAAACAAGAAATGCACTCGGACAACATTGGAATCGATATTATATGTACCAGAATTGTGGAGTTTAGATGATCCTTAAGCAAAAGCCTTAACCACAAAAATATGTAAGTACTAATTTTGTTTGTTATCACCTTGCTGTGTGTTTTTCGGGTAAAAGCAATATAGGATATTTATGCAGACTTGAGGAAGATTATCTTATGTTTACATTACATGATACAAGGTAAGAAGAAGTTGAGTAACAATTTACAAACGTATTTCTGAAATATTTTCATCACATTGCAGAATGTTTGGTACAATTTTAAGTAACACACAAACAAAATGGTGATGAAGTTTCAAAATTGTTCAGCAAGTGTAGGTATTGGCATCAATAAAACATCGTTTCATCAACTAAAGTTTAAATAAAAAAAATTAACTCAGTGGCGTGACAGCCAGTGTGGACCAAGGCCTGCTGGGCCCAGCTCAGTTTTCTTGACTGTGGCATTTGTGTGTCACATAGCAGATGTTCCGGTCAGATGGTCATTCTGACCTCGAACCCCAGTGTTTAGATCCCAAGCATGCATGGTCCTCCTCAGTTTATTTCTTTCAGGTATAAACAGCTAAGTCAACCTTTCCCAGTTCGCGAATCAAACCATGGACCTGTGGCATGCAGTGCGGTGCGCTAACCACTAATTATAATTTACTTGATACTTCATATCATGACCATTTTTTTCGTATAGCATATCGTATAAATATCGTTTTTAGTATATAAACCGAATATCCGGCGGATATCCGGTGAAATCCGTTTCGGATATCCGTATCCGGTAGACATGGTACCCCGGATATCCGAAATCCGGTATCCGGCAAAACTCACATCCGTTCCATCCCTAATAATAATTGTAAAAGTAATGTAAAGTCTTTTTGATTTCTTTTTTAGTTCTTATCTTTAAAAGAATTAGTGTTTGAAAGTACTTTATTTGATTATTTTTTATTTTTTTTTAATTTTCTTATTAAAAACTCTTTAAATATTTATTTTATATTAAATACATATATGAATCTGAATCAATGAACTCAATTATATTTAATTAATTTTTTGTTTAATATCTCAATTTCAACTCTTATACAATTAATAAAACGTTTAAGAATTTATCTCATAACTTTTGAATATTGATTTGAAAGTTCGATGAACATAAATATTGTTTTTAAATTCATCATTTACATTCGTATTCGTTTCAACTATCTAATTTACTAGTTTTAAACTTATATAGGAATTGGGTAAAGGGTTTACGAAAAAACTGCGCCTATCACGAGTTGCTGCGGAAAAGAAATAAAATATGCTACAAAATGTATTACTTTACCATATGCATCAGAATTTTCATTTCTATTCCTAACATATTTTAGGATCAGAGTAAATATTAGAAAAATTCTCGTTTATCCCATTTCCTAATATTATTTACATTTTTATACCCTAAAATGGTGTTAACAGAATATATTTTAATAAATCGAAAGAAATAACATACACTGTTAAAAATTTTGGTCCACCTTGCACCAAAAATTGGTTCCCATTTAGCTGCCACCAACATGTGGTGCTTAGTTTCACGATTTAATGGTGCAACCTCGGACCGTAAGCACCATTAAATCGCGAAACTAAGCACCAAATGTTGGTGGCAGCTAAATGGGAACCAAATTTTGGTGCATGGTGGACAAATTTTTTTAACAGTGTAGTTTAAAAACACACTTGAAACTATTATGTCGCAGAGTCAATTTTATGCCATCAAGAGAAAAAAGAAGGTTTGGGATCAATAATAAAATTTATAAAGTAAACATTTGGTTTGGGCAATCGCTTTCATTTAGACCCTTTAAAAATTAAAGAAATACAGTTCGAGCACAAATCTGCTGGAGGATTTTATCCTAATGGAGTTTTTCTTTTTTGCATGCATAATGGCCTAGTGGAAATAAGTCGGTAGGGGTAATAACATTTTGCATAGTCATTTGGACATTAAATTATGTTCAAGTTCACTCAATATAGTATATATAACAATTTAAAAAAAAAAATCTGTAGCAGTTTAATTTTCAGTTTTTTAAATATTTCCGATAAGATTTACAAATTAAAAGTACCTTTCTTTGATATGCGATGCATAAATATTTTTAAACATTGACCAGGTGCATCGCATCCAGCACTTGTCCTGAATAATTATTAGATGTTAATTTCTTTTAGGATTTTTAACGATACTATCTTTATTTATTTATTTTTTTCTCCATAAAAAAAAAAAAAAAAAAAAAAAAAAAAAACGAATGCCTTTTGATGCGATTTTTTTTTCATTCTAGAAGACGATTATTCTTTCAAAGTTTTTATCAAAGATTTCTCCTTGAAACATAAAACATTTTATCATACAATCACTTTTTTGTTTAAATCGCCATTGAGGAAAATAAAATTATAAGTCCGAATAAGAAAAAAATATAAAAGTTAAACATGTATGTTTCTAAAAAAACACATGATTAGAACTTTCAAAAATAAATATCAATAAGTGAAACTCAATTTGAAAAAAATCTGATTTTTGCGATTTATTTGAGAAGAGTAAAGAGTCGATTAATGCCAAGAATTTGTTCTTTCCAGTTTTCAAGCAGCACTTGAAACTCATTTTCATGGGAAAATATTATAATAGGAAAGATAAATCACCTGCTTCATATTTTCCAGTTTATAGTAATAAAAGAATCGGTATATTTCCTAAGGCTAACCATTTTTTAACTGTTGAGTTTTTTTAATTAAATTTTCCACAAGAAAGAATATATGAAAAAGACTGGAAAGATATCTATAATGTAAAATCCTAATAACAATAATTTTTTACGTCTGTTAGTTCAATCCAATTAGTACATAATTAAAGCTGTCAACGCAAAGCTATAAACTTGACTGAGCCAAAAAAAAATCTCCATCTTTCACTTACCAATACATTCGGCATATTCCGACTTTGATTACAGAGCTCACTGCCAACCTACTTAACTCACACTGTGCAAGTGCTGTTTTTTGGCGCCGGAAAACTGCTTTATACTGGGTTTCCTCATTAAACGAAGAATATTATCTAAAAAAGAGCGAAATCACTTTCTAAAAAACAGAATCTTTCTTTATTGAAGCAATATTACATGGATGTACCAGGGATGAAACGACAGAATTGACCAAGCAAAACCAATTAGAAACACTTTCCCTAAGTGAGAAGGAGTGCATCTTGATTTGCAGGTAAGAAAGCGGTGACAGTTTGTTTCTGATTGGAAAAAAAAAGAACTTCTCAGTTTTCCCTCTATAGGCTGTTGCTCCTCTTAAGTTAGTTTTTTTTCTTTCTTTTCTTGCTTGAAATAGCTTCCACTGTTGACTTTTTTTGTTCGACAATTGTTAACAGAAAGCGTTGTTGTGAAAACAGAATTCGGATATGATACATTCCAAATTTTGGCGGAAGCATTTGGGAATCGAAAGTTGAAGCGACAAAACTGAGGCATGTTGCTGATGCTAAAAATTAAAAGGCGTATTTCTTGGTGGCGATGTACTCTCAATAAAACATTGGTTTGTGAATATATCCCGTTCGGTATTCCAGATGATACTTTCGGATAAATGTTGGAAGTCTTAGTATAGTTTTCAATACATTTAATTTGACACATTGCTAAACAATAAATAAGTACCAAAATATAAGCAAATGAGAAAATTTCAAAAAATAACATCTATTTTAAACTATTTTTGTTCCTTCTAGCGGAAACTTTTTTTTATTACAATATGTTTGGTTTTAAAAGTGAATCTGCGGAGGAAACGGATTTAAAATAAATATTATCTTAGGTAAAATTAATTGTAAATGTTACCGACGAAACTCTAGATTTCGGAAAAGCAAACTACCTTCCTAACCCATTTCTTCTGAAACTTACATACAGAAAAATACGGAGGAAATTCAGAAAGAGTTTTTTTGTAGTAATATATAAGTTATAGTTTATCAAAATAGAGACCCAAAGAAATAAAATTGAAACATTTTTGATACTTAAGCTACTTATAAATAACTAATTATCCAAAACAAGATGTATATTAATTCGCTGGTTTTTATTTTCTTAGCATATCTGCTATAGTGCTCAAATTTTATTTAGCTGTTTCTGTAGCTGATGTATCGCATAAAAATGTATGTAGACATAGTTTTTTAGTGAGAGTTGCTGTTACAATTTAATTTGTACTAGTAAAATCACACTTTTTAATGTTCCGTATAAACTTATAATAAGCTTTTTTTAATATTGCAATAACTTGTATATTACAACACTTCAAAGGTTTCAAAACGATATATTGGTAGATGGTGTGATTGGGAATATTTAGTTTTGATTGGTTTGTAAAAAGACTGACATCCTATCTAAGATGAGGTAGAGAATTTTTTTAATTGTTTAGAGTAGGATATGTGGGTATTATAAGAAATATTGTTAAACGACTGGTGTTTTTTTCCCCCTAATAAACACTTTTATATTCATTTGTGATTTATCAATTTTTGTCATGTTCTTTTATTAGTTGTAGATAACATATGGCAATAATAATCATATAGGGTTTTAATTAGGAAAAAGCATTTCGTTGTTGTTTAATTCATCTAGATTCAAATCTTAAGTGTAAATAAAACTTTCTGTAAAACCGTAAAAAATCTTGTACACAGTACGAATTTTTGTTGGGTTTCAGCTTAAAGGTAGTTTGGGCTTTAATACATTTTTATTCATTTTACTCTGCTTAATGTGAGATAAAGTAAAATGGGAATACATTATTCTTAGTAAAATTTCGAATACTTTATTGGTTATTCAAGAAGTGGATGCGTTTACATTATTAAAGACGGCGTATGTGAATTAATTAATTAAGTATTTAGAGACACCTATTTACCCATGAAATTTTTTGAAGGTTTAAAAAATGCCCCTCAATAAAGGTTTTACATGAAAGAAATAATTCGATTGAAAAATGAAACAGTTGTAAATTCTCTTGATTTTTAGTTGTTTTGACTTGTTAAATTTAATTTGGAGAAACTTCGTATAAATTCTTCGTACATTGGAGAGAGACCCGAAAACCTTGTGAGAATAAAATTTTTGATAAAAAAAAATCAGAATATTGGATTTATACATATCCTTAGAAATATTATACACACGTTGTTCCAAAAGGTAAAAGTAAGGTTTTCAAGAGCCAATAATTTAATAACTGTAGTCATTGTATCGTGATGAATGACTTGAAATGTATCAATAAAATATTTAAGATAATGTTTTTTTTTTTTTTTTTTTTTTTTTTTTTTTTTTTTTTTTAATGTTTTGCCAATTTTTTGACAAAACTACAAATGCTACATATACGTGCGAAAGGAGTATCTTCAATTTAAGTTTCTATTCCAAAATTCAATTGGAAGTAACAGTTGGAGTGGCAACAGAATTTGTAAATCGTTCTACAGCCTAAATTATGAGTCATATCAGTATGAAATATCGATAAGATTAATAGGATTACATAAAGTTCAACCGGAAGTTCGAGGGGTTATTTAAGTAATTAAATTTCACTAAATTGTGTGCGCTTGGTATCCGATAGCGGCCTTTTTAGTCGCATTGACTGCCAATTTTTTTTGTATGTCGCAAGGGTACCACAAAGAAGTTCGAAGGGAGTGTGGTGACACAGGCGAGAGTTTTGAAACTGAAGAATGGACAGAATGAATTTTGGAACTTGTTATAAAACTCATATTAAGTTAAATTATGAACTCAAATTACGAAAGGCCACATTTTTACAAAACTCGTTTATTATTTAAGAAAAAAGTATTTGTTCTATGCCTAAAGAAAATAATGTTATTGCATTCAGAACTTTCAGCAATTTTTAAAAAGTAATATGGCTTTTATAAAGTTTTAAACTAGCAAAATATTTTCCCATTCTAAAGATATTTAACCAGTCTCTTCCGAAGATGTATTCCTGGCCGTTGTCTTTCTTCTCTATGTAAAATAGCTTCTTGATTATTAAACAATTTTTTTTAAACTGGACGTTCGACTTATGTCCCAATCAGACCCATAGAATTTTTAAGGAAAAGGTTTTTAGTCATTCCATTTCTCAGCCTTTACTATGACACCTTTATTAATCGGTTATGGTGTATTTTCTTTCCAGGATTTGCGTTTTTTACAGACACTCTTTCGAATACCAATATTTAAATTATAGCCAGTCTTACCTTACAATTAAATAGCTATTGTGCTTTTTGTCATGATAATTTGCTTGTTGAGCATAAATTATTATATCAGAAGTTTTAGTGCATGATACATCAGAAGTTTCTCCATGCTTTGAAATGCCTAATAAGGCTGTTTTCCAGTCATATATACTAATTTAAAATCAGTAATTCATTTAAAAAAAGTTCCAATATTGTTAAAAATGTGCTGATGGTTTTAGGATTTATAATGGTTGATTTGCCCCCCCCCCCCTCAATGTCTCTTTAAATCCTGCCAAAAATGCGATCTGCGGAAATATAGAAATGACCAACAGAGAACAGAAAAAAATGATTTTTGTACAGTCAATGGAAATATCAATATTTATGTAAACAAACAAATTTGGTATGTAAACAAAACAGCACATGCTACATTTTTTTTCATCGTGAACAATTTGTATCTGGCACACCACAATAGTGCATGAGTGACAATGCTACTAAATTTAAAAAGCGCAATTTCACAGAAACCTTTTGCATATTCACAATCTAGCCAAAGATAGCAAAATGTCGTTTTTGTGGTTAGTTTCCTAATACAAACCTTCCCACATTGTCAATTTGTTATAGTATAGTATAGTATAGTATAGTATAGTATAGTATAGTATAGTATAGTGTTCTTCAACTTGTGTTCCGCAGAACCCTAGGGTTCCACTCAAACGCTTTGGGAGTTCCACGAGTCAAGAGAAGCTTACATAAAAATATCTTAAATACTTATATAAGGCGGTTATCCAGGGGAAAGGTTCTGATAGACTCTGGGAATTGAATGATGAAATTCGGATCTTTTTATCAAAACGTGAACTTGTTGAAAAACTTGTAACACTACATGGTTTCAAAATCTAGCCTGCCTTGCAGATATATTTTCGTACCTGAACGAAATTAATCTTTCACTTCAAGGACCAAATAATACAATTTTTTAGGTCAATAACGAAGTAAACTCGACAAAATCGAAACTGAAGCTTTGGAAGGAATGCATCGCCAAAAATAATACCGACTGTTTTACTAATTTAAACGATTTCTTGGTAACGATTAATATCGCATTCGATCAGAATTCAAAAGGTAATGTTGTGGAATTTTGGGATTATTTCCCCCCTTATTGCAATAATTTAAGTTGGGTCAAAAATCTGTTTAATGAGAGCAGTAGTGGGGATATCTTGCCAACTAAGGACAGAAAGCAACTTATAGAAATATGTATCGACACCACAAAAAAAAATAATCTGCATTTGGACAGGATGGAATTTGCCCATTTTTGATGATGAAAGAATATCAGGAAATTTCCAAACGCGCTGTAAAAATATATATATATATATATATATATCTTTTTCGTAACAACCTACCTCTGTTAGAAAACCTTTTCCACATACGTCACTGCAGAAACCAAGTATAGAAATAGACTTGATGCCGAAAATGATATGTGTCTCCAATTAATACCAATCCATCCAGATATTTATAAATTGCGCTGTAAGAACAAGCACAAAGTAGTCATTAAATTTTTTAATATTTTTCTGTTTTACTTTTCTTTGTTTTCACTTACATTTAATTATAATACAAATACTTTATATTTTATGTGTAATATATTTAGCTTTTTGTTTGAATAAATGTAAATTTTTAGGAAAGGTTTTATAGTAAAGGCAAGAGCGCACCTTATTCATTATATGTAATACGACCCCCCCCCCCCCCCATACCCACTCCCACAAATCAAATATGGGTGTGCTACTAAACGAGGTGTTCCATAAAAAAATTATCTCAAAAAAACTTCTGATGGTTGACAAAGGTTGAAGAACACTGGAATAGTGTACTGTTTGAGGTAATAAAAAAGAGGATCATTCAGCCAATATGGGAAGGATGATATTCTTTTAGCATAATTTTTTTTTTACTCTTTTAATAGGAGTATGAAATGTGCCATAAAAAGCCTATGCATTGTAAACAGTATAAGGTCAGATTTTAATGTAGTTCATTATTGTTCAATTTGAATCGCTCTTTATGTATAAGACTAAATTAATAAACTTCAGCTGCAGTAATCCAAACACAATACTGAAGTCTCTTTCAAAGAGAATGCGAAAATATTCATATTTCACTTTCACGTCATTCTCACTTTTTTCATTGAAATTAAAATAAAATATCTCTGACTCATTTAGCATTGCATTGAAAAACTAGTGTTGTGGAACATCACACAACTTTCAATTGCAATTAATGCAGGTATATGTATTTATATTTGTCATGTACTGGTATAATTTATAGTTTTCGGTTTCATAATTAAAAAAATAAAAATAAAAAAAATAAAAATTAGCGCCGTGATATTTTTTGGCAATATTTTTGAGTGATTTATCACACTGACAAAAAAATGCGCCAAAACGGTAAAGAACTTGGAGATATTTTTTTCCATAAGTATTACATTAGCCTTTCTTGTAAGTGAAACAAAGAAGACACAATCATTGATGGGCGATGCTCAAGAGAAGAGAACTCGCTGTGTTTAAGACACGCGTTTTTCAATTTTTTTCGCCTTTATCACAATTTTATGGAAATTTTGGAGATACGGATGTTTTGAGCACCTTAACAGACATTACCAGAGCGATTTCAATCAAGAACTGCTTAATGGCAACTGCTGAAAAACGTAAATTTTTCAATGGCAGCTACCTTATGCTCATTTTACGAGAATCATAAAGGCAGGCTCCATGGGCACAAGTGATTCGTACACAAAACTTGAACCGTTCGGGAGTTATGCTTGCCACAAAGCCACAAACGCACAGACATACATTTTTTCTAGGTCACTTTTTTGAACGCAGGATGTACCAAAACGTGGAATATCTTGATATTTACTATCTTTTGATAAAATGTCATTGGAACTGATGCATAAGTAAACGGTGAAAAGCAATAGAACATAATGACTTTTGGCCCCATAACTCGGATAAAATGGATTATGAAATTGTTGGTGTTGTGGGTTTGAGTTCTGGAACTTAGTTATAACTTGATTTTTAGGTAGAAAATAACGGTTTTGGGAACTGTTTGACTTCTGGAATTTGTGTATTACTAACTATTGATCAAAACCCAAATAATACTAATAATATTGTGGATATAGCTAGTTTTGAATGGAACTGGGTGACTCAAATAAGGTTTCCTAATTGATGGACATTTTTTTTTTTCTCTTTCCCGTGTTCATATCTGGTGTTTTGGATAACACAAAACTTACCAATTTCTACATTTTAAAACTATATTTACATTATACGTGATCTTATCTTCATATTTCATGATCTTGTTAATAGTTTCTGGATTTGAAATAGGATTTATTCAATCAAAGGAATTATCATTATACAATTAAAAAAAAATAAAATTCTTTTTTGACGTCATACACTTCTAAATAGCTATGACGTCATGTTTGTAACGTTTATGTGTGTAAAAGATTTTCTTATTTTTTTTCTCCTCCGTATCTGGCTATAATTTTAAAGCTACGTGTTTGTAAGTAAGAAGATAAACAACATAGTCGGCTGCCGCTTTAAGCGTTACAATGGCTAAGTACCTGGGGAAGCCGGGTTTTCAATATTTATTAACGTTAATGGTAAGCTATTAAAAAAAGTATAATTTTATAAAATATTTGAACTCATTTTTGTTGAATTAAACTCTTCTTAAAGTTTGAGTTTTTTCAGAAAATGTTTCAATCGTGAAAGTTCCATTGACAACCGGCATCATTTAAATCATTTATCACTTTTTCATGCGGATTGTACCAACTAAGTCATGTGCATTTTATTTTTAAGATAAACACACCAATATCTCCTTTAAGAAATTTAGATGGCTGGTTATGACTGACTAAAGTTTTTTTTAATTGTGCTGTAATGTCATATACTGTGATCGTTAGGAGCACATATTCCATGTTTACCCAATTCACACTTAATGTTAACTAACTTTAATTATATGAAATTACTTCTACTTTTCTTATCTGATTGTAGATTTTTGTGATTAATTTAGCAAAATGTCTAATTTAGAATCCTAAAATATGTTATGTTTTTGCAGGTGTGTACTTTTTATTGTAACTTTTAATTAGTCTTTACAATTTATGAAGAAATGAAATAATTGTTAACCTGTTCTGTTGAAAATATGGTATAGCTTCAAAGTAGTTGTAATATATGTATTAGGTTGAATTTATTGTAGTACAGGTATCATAATGTGTAGGATTTAGCTTTCATAGGTTTACATCACCAACTTCACACTTTCATAGTCACTGAACTTTATTCATTAACTTGACTAAGTTTTAAGAAAAAGCATAATTAAAATTAGATAATAGGTTTTTATGTAAACAAATACACGAGTTTTTCTTGATGCCTATTATTTAGTAACAATTTTTTATTTTTTATAATCAAACAAAAACTCCAGCAAATTCATGGTTATATTTCAGAACAGGATTCCACTCATACAATATTCCATGCTTATGCTTTGAAAAGGATTAGACTTAAGATGATTATGAGGAATAATCATAGCAGCTTGGTGGGAGTTTTTTTGGTTTTAATCTATTCAAAATATAAATATTTTCCACTATATATGCTTCGCCCATTAAAAATACAGTACTATTGTGATCAGCTTATATCCTTTTCATACTTTTGCTCTAGGGCCCATTCCATATTAAATATGTGACGATTAGAGAGCGAATTCTATGAGTATTGCTATAGTTTGTAATGCTTTAATTTCAATAAGACTTCAGCTGATAGTAATTAAGTAATCAATAAGTCTTTATCTTATATACTAATAAAGAAACTAAAGATTTTGAGGTATCACAGTATTTTGAATTGTTTTTCTTAATTTTGTTATGTGTGTGACTCACAAAATTACATTAGAATTGCAAACAAATATACAAGTACGATACATTAAAATTCTAAACAAATACACGAGTTTGTCTTAGTACTAACTATTTATTAACAAATTTAATGCCATATTCCTGTAAATGCTGTTGTAAGAAGTTAAAAAAAATAAGTATGCACTGGTGTATTATTTATTATATCCTACGCACAGTAATGCCTAATATATCTATTTAGTTAAAAATTTAATTTTTTTGTTACCCCTGCGGAATGTTTCACTATATGCCATGGGGTGATTGTATTTAGAGCTCTTTTTGCAACAGTCTAAAGTTCGTATGTTTTTAAAAGTAGTATTTAAAATTTGTACTATGTTGTAGGTGATAATCACCTTGTATGCTACGGGAAAATGCAAGAAAAGCACATCTTTGAACTTGGTGGAGAATATCTTGGATGCCAAAGAACTGAAAAAGTTGTGTCGCACAAGGAACAATGTTTTAATATTATTCACAAAAAGCAGTAAGTAGAAGTGTTTTTTCAGTATTTTAAATTAAATAAACTTACTCATGGTGCTGAATACTTTTTCAGTAGATTTGTACATATTGTGCTAAGTTTAGTTTTTGATTGTTTTTGTAAAGTTGTTCTTAATTTGTTTTATTAGTCACCTCTAAGTGGAGGACTTAAAAATATTACAGTAGAGAAACTTAAGAAGTTGATGATAAAACTGGGCTTGGCGTAACTAACGTAATTTTTTTTGTATGCTTAAGTTTAAAATCAGTCATAAAAAAATTGTTGAAGAAAGTCGTTAAAAGAAGTCATATAAAATAATATATATATGACTTCTTTTAAAATTTATATCCATTCCATCTGGTTTAATTTTGTTTTCTATAATACTAAAATCCTTGAAATTTGATTAAAAAAAATTGCATTAAATATTTGAAAAAGATCTTTTTTACTGATTAAATGTTATGGTTTAAGTATTTGTAAAAAAAAAAAAAAATGTATTCTTATTAAGGCATAATTGTAGTGGGTGTGTAAACATTAAACTGCCTTTCCTAAGTTTGCCTAAGTTTTATTTTTTAATGTTTCTTTTTATTGAAGGATATTTTTATCTAAATAAAATATGATTTTCAAATTCACAAAGAACTTTAAAGAGAATATCTCCCCCATAAAATGTTCTATAATAGATAAATTCTCTGTAGCCTGTTGCAAGACCATTGACCTGATTAGTTAATGCTTATAGGCTGATATTAAAAGTACTGTTCAGAAAATATATTTTATTGCATAGGTACACACTGCTATATCAATATTGCAATTATTGATGTTTCTTACTTGCAATTTCCTGATATTTTATTTATATTAAAATAAAAAAAGAAAGGGGGAAAAAAATCAAATGATTTGATGAAAATTACAAGATTTAATGAAATGATGTGCAAGATAAAATTTTTAACAATAAGATTTTGATTTAGCTGTGATTAGGCTTCCTGCAAAAGTTTCAATATTATAAGTAAAATAGTGCAAAAGATAACATTTAAATTACCTATATTTTATTTTAAGAGAAAAAGTTAAATTTCATATGCACATGCATTTTTTCATTTAATTTGGTTCACATGACTTGTTGGGGATATTGAAAGCACCTGTAAAGGCTAAACTAGAATGATTTTTATCAATATCGCTAAAGATATTTTTTGCCAATTACTGAAACATCATAAATTTTAAAAGGTGGGAACCTTCTTTGCATGTTAACAGTTTTGGTAAAATCTTTGATGTCATGTCCCTTGGGCAATACTGACTTGTATACTTAATTTGAAAATTATAGCATGGGCCATTAGGAAGTTGTGTGTTTAAAATTAAATACAAACAGACAATTTTCTAAATACCATATATATATATATATATTTATTCAGGACCTCCCAAAATATAAAGATAGTTATAATAATAATAATAAAAAAAAAAAAATAATAATAAAAAAAAAAAAAAAATCCACATACATTTTTTTTTTTTACCATAATAGAATTTTTTCATTATCTATATTTCATATTAGGTAGTTGAAATTAACCCATTAACCGCCAAAACTCGAAATCCTTAAAATACATGGTTAGTATTTATAACATTTGTGATTTTAGGGTCATATATAACATATTTAAAGAAAAAGTTGGAATATTTTTATTACCTTTAGAGAAAATGACTGTTGCGTTGGCGCAACGTCTGCGTAAAACCGAGTTAAAATCAGCGGGTTTCAAGAATTTCATATTCCGTTAATGTTGAATATTCAACGACTGTAATTAACCGTAGGTGATATTTTAAATCTTCTTTTCAAAAATATAAACTTTTCGTATTATGTAAGTACATACGTTTATTTAATATGTCTTATTTTGTATGAAAATATTGATTACATTCTTGATGCAAAGCCACTTCACAACCATTAATGCGATACATAATTTGACTGCGACAATCTTTACTGCGAAGTCTTTTATTGTCAAATGATCGTATAAGAAAATGTCCTTTTTGATTTTGTACTGCCAAAGAAAGACTTAATTGCTTGGTCTACCAGTACTTGATCTAACAAAATCTATCAACACAAAAACCATCACGTGATGCAAGGGTCCAAGTTTTATAACCGAATCATACAGGTTTTCCTTTGAGGAACATTTTTGCAGAATGTTTTCCTCTATAAGGAATGATTTGTTTGTCTATACTTTGGTCGTGTGCAAATATTTGAAACTATTAAAATTTCTTATTCAACAAATTTCACTCTTGTACTCTCACTTTGTACAATTTGTCATTTTTGTCAATATTGATGTTATCTGCCATATGCAAATTTTGTTTTTTATTCCTGTACTGAATACATGAAATTGACTCCTTAACAAACGGGACCGATACATCTTTATCTAATGACCAATACATTTCTTCTTGTGGCAATGTATGGTATCCAGTAAGAAGAAGCAAACCAATAAACCTTTTTAGGTAACTCTCAGAAGCAAAGAAGTCAGTCCGATTATTTTGCTGAGCATATATATTAGTTTGATTAAAGAGCAATGCATACATTTCAGAGTAAAAAAACTTAACGAAAATGTCCTCATAACTTAAATTTTCTAACTCTCTTTTCAGTTTTTCAACTTGGTGATGTTTCTTCATTTTTTGGTATCGATGTATAAATAGGATCTATTTTCTTAAATTTCAAAGGCTAATTTTTTTTCTTTGTCTTTGTACTATCCATGTTATTTTGGTCCTTATCTTTTCTATTTGAATGTAATTCAACCTCACCAGAAATATCATTTGGTAAAGCGTTCGAGTCACTTATTACCGTATTGTCCCCTTCTTCCTTGTTAGTAACTTTGCCAAATTCTGGTGTAATAATAACAGTGTCCGTTTCATTGTCATCTGAATCAATGGTGTAAAAAGTATCCAGAGCTTCACTAAGCGTAAGATAGTGCTTTCGAGATATTTCAAATCAAAATGAAGACGTTGTAATCACACGCGGTGAGAAAAAAGTTCAGAAAATTTTGACCCTCTTTTCCACCTACGACGCGCAAGCGCAACACTAGTATTTCTAACATTGTAGCTCGAAGATGAATTTGTCAAAACATTTTTATTTGCGTGTGACCTTCAAGTGAACTATGAAGGTATGAAATGTTACGTTTAATAAAAATTATTACCCTTCCTTTTTTTTTCGGAATCTATTTAGCAATGTCAGTCTAACTTAGCGAATTTCGGAAATGTTTAAGTTATTACTACGAGAAAACAATAAGGTTTAGAATAATTTTTATTGTTCGAAATTAAAGTGTGTAATCTTACCAATGAACATACTCCAAATATTAGTTTAAAATTGATTAAATATTTATTGTAGTTATGTTTTCTAAGCGTTGCATGAACGCAACGCCAGTGGTTAATGGGTTAAGAATCATGTCAAACTTTGTAAGTAGAAAACATTAATTTAAAACCTATTATATCCGATTTTGTTTCAAAGAAGATTTTGCATCATTATAACTAATCCCTACTGAGAAAAATGTATAACGATCTACCTGTATCAATACAGCTTTTGTATTTTGTTATCTCACTGAGATAATCTAATGACTTTATTCGGTTTAATTGTGTGGATTTTATCTTATAATGAGGTAGATATAAAATATTTTTATGATAATTTTCTTTATTTTTAGCCAGACAAAGTAACGAGCTTATAAATGTGTTTAACAAAGCAGCTGAAGAAATTCGGGGGCAGGCTAGTCTTGCTCTCGTTGATTGTTCTGGGTAACTATGTTTAATTTTAATTTATGTTATAAGTTGTTTTGCCCCTTACCTTCTGATTATTATCTTTATATACCGTGAATATTGTTTACCCAATATTTACTTTTTCTTCATGAATCAATAACTTGTGCGTATAATTACTTAATTACAATATTCTATAATATATTGAAACAATGCAAATTATACTTTCTCCATAAGGCAAATCTAAACAAAAGATTTGTTAGCATAGTTTATTCTATTTTCATTGAAGTTTTAATATAAACTTTAATGACTTTGTGGAAATTTTGAAAATGTGCACAAATTAAATATAAGTTTACTTAAATCCAAATGGTATTCTGTGGTATTTCTGTTTGGTATTTTTTAAAATTTTTTTTTTTCTAGAATCATCATACTATTTCTTGAAATTTTATTGGTGCTGTGCCTATTGGATTAAGGTTTCTAAATATTAGATGACCCTTTCTCTTGCTCTCTTTTGTTCACCAACCCCTTAATTCCAGCCGAATGTGTAGTATTCTCTTTTTGTGTTGTGTCCCAGTGTTATATAGAATTCTAATTTTTAATCTAAAAATGTTAGCTTGAGAAATATCTCTTTTACTAATATTGCAAGTTTCTCTATTTTAGTGATGCTAAGAAATTATGTAGAAAGTTGAAAGTTACACCTGAGCCTCATGTCTTGAAACATTACAAGTAAGAAAATGTTTTCAAATAAATTTTCTTTTAGTTTTCATCTAATATCTTAAAAGTTGTAATTATATTATATTGGATTTGCTAAGAAGTATTGTGTTGTATTTTAGGGATGGTGAATTTCATAAAGATTATGATAGAAAACATACTATGCAGGTAATTGTCATTATTATTATTTTGGAAATGTGTTTTGATATATCATTTGGTTTTTATTGCTCTTTTATATAATTTAGAAATTTAATTTTGATGTAGGTGATATACTATAATATACATATAAATAACACATAGCTCATCAGTGAATCTTGGAAATATTTATGTTTTCCACTACATAATACTTTAAGGTGTAAGCTTCATTAAGCATTAACAATTTAATTTTAGTTTTTGCCTTATTTGGAAATGCATATGTAGGTATAATGCTTTCTGATCCAACTTGTATTATTTTTTCATAAATATTAAAATAGCTTATTTGAATTCTTGGGTTTTGAAAATAGTCATATCCTACTTTGAAGCAATGTTTCCATTTCAATTTCAGCTGATACTCACATTCAGTACAGTACTTTTTTTCTGTTCATCCTGCTTATATAAGATGTATCTATGAATTCCTGTAAAAAAGAGGTTTAAAATTTATATAAAAATTCAGATTGTCACGAGAGTATTATATATAGATTCTTGAATGCAATTATATGATTTTTTTTTTATTCTTACCTTATCTAATATTGATATTGAACCAGGCAAATATTTTCTCTGTTTGTAAGCCCCTTGAAATATGCAATCAAGTTTTAACATTATTCTTTATCATCTTACTAATCATGTTTCAAAGTCAATTTTATTTTAGACTAATTTTGGGTTACATATTGTAATACAATTTTTTTTTTTAGTCCATTGTTAATTTTTTGAAAGACCCGAGTGGTGATCTGCCATGGGAAGAAGATGATAGAGCCAAAGATGTCTTTCACATATCAGATACTGCTGTAAGGAAGTGTTGTTTAGCAATATTTAATGTACATATTAGTATTACAAACAAATATTCAATTTTGTAATATCTTAAAGTTTTAGAGTAAATTTAGTTTTATTAAAATATTTGTCTAAATTTATTTTAGTAAATTACTTTAATGATTTTGTTATTTTAATAATCAGTATTTGTTTGGTCAGCTTTTTATTATTTTAATATATTGATTTATATATATATTTAGATGTTTTTTTTTTTACAATTTATATGTTTATCTTTTTGATTTATTCAGTACATTCATTAATCTGTTTTTAAACACTGCTGTTTTAAGTATTATTTTCACTTTTATGTAATTATATCACTTAATACATTTTTTTTTTTACTATTTTGTATTTGCTTGTAATCACACAAATTTTAATCAACTTTATTTGTAGCTTCACTAAAATGTAACTCTTTACAAATATTTCATCCATGTTACTTGCATTTTCAAATAAATACCATAAAAACCTTATCACTATTTAGGTTACCTTATTTCACAATGGAATAAAATGTTAATATTTTATGTTGTTGTATTGTTCAAAATGATAATCACTTCAAGTTATTGGGTAACAAGATAAAGCTTCTATGACTGAAACATTTTCAAATTATTTTATTTAAAATTAACATGATTTTACTTTTATATGTCCAAGCAGTGTATAAAATTTATTTTGTTTCATGTTTAGATATTAGGAAAGCTTCTTAACAGAGAAAAAATTCCCATCATGGTTATGTTTTATGCACCATGTAAGTATTTTTTCCACTTAGACAAGAGTTAATTAATTTATTAAATAATATCTTTTCTTTAATGTAATAAATCTTTATCCTTATAAAATCAAAATGATGTATAATTTTAAGACCCAAATTTAGACTATTACTTATACATTCTTAAAAATCAATTTTATTTCGAATGTAATAGTCTTAAATTTTAATAAACATAATTCACTGAATGTATATCTTAAAGAGTTATTTAAAAGTGCTTTAGTTTTTAAGATTAAAAACTTTTTAGATTAAGCTGTAAAATTGTGTATGTACTGTTATTTCTGTGTATTTAGATTATTTTCAAGATATTACTATAAAAAATAATGATTAAGATATTTTAAAACTTATGCATGATGTATAAATTAATGCACTGTTTGTTTACTATTTAATTATATAATATGTTAAATATATGATGCATGTTAATAAATAATATTCTAAATATATAATAAGTAACTTGTCAAAGTTAAGTTGTTAATCTGATTCTACCTCATTATAAAATAGTTATTTTTAATGCCATTTTTCCTAACAGTTGAACGAAAACTAACTTTTATTTCTTATTTTTAGGGTGTGGATTCTGTAAAAGATTGAAACCTGAATATGAAGCTGTAGCAACAGAATTAAAAGGACAAGCTGTAAGAATTTGTATGCTTTCTCATTTTCAAGCAAAGAAATTTTATTGAATTCCATTGTTTCATTTAAAATGTGCATAATTTTTATTTTGCCAATGATGAAAGACCTATTGGTAAATTAATTTGTATGTAAGTTTTTTAGTTTAGTTATTTTCAGCTAGGAGTAGATTTTTTAGCTCATAATTTTTATATGAAAGGAATTTTTGCATTTCATAAAATTGAAACTTAATCTAATTTTTTTTTTGTTATTAAAACGGGATACTTTTGCAGATTATGGCTGCAATGGATGTTAATAAACCTGAAAATGCAGCAGTGCGACAGCACTTTAACATTACAGGATTTCCAACACTTTTGTACTTTGTGTAAGTCTATTTTGTTTAATCTTGAAATTAGTGTTATTTGTTTTACTTAGCATAGTTTATAATAAAATGTATTTTACTAAAACCTTCTATTAGTATTTTAATTCCTTTTTTTATGTATGTTTCAATCTTCATTAGGACAAATTAGGCTTTGAAATAGTTTGTTAGAAAAAAGTTTCTTTGAAATATTTAACCAAAAAGTTGAAAATTGATCATTTAAACTATTTATCACACCTGTCAAATATTCACTGTTTGATTTTTTTCCTCTAATGTCAAATGTTTTAATTATAAAATTTCTATGTTTTGTAGGGGTGGACAAATGAAACATAAATATGATGGAGAAAATAATCGAGATGGTTTACTCAATTTCATGAAGAAGTAAGACTTCATTTTTAGATTAGTGAAAATTATGTTTTTACTTTTCTTGATCTAAATTCAACTAACGTTAGCAAATTATACATTACTTACTTTTACAAAATCACTGAAATATATTAATTTTTAGTAGAATTTTATACTAATTTTACCCTAATTTACTTAGTCCTGAGAAACAGCCAGAAAAACCAAAAGAAGAGGAATGGGCAGACACAACTAGTGAAGTATACCATTTGACTGATGATACATTCAATTCTGTTCTTGAGTCAGAACCATCAGCACTAGTCATGTTTTATGCACCTTGTAAGTACATGGGCATCAATCTTGTTCTTTTATTAAGTTTTTAAAATTGGATGGATGTCTTACGAACCATATTAATGGTTAACAATATTAAAAAAATTTATTAATTATAAAGCGATCAAATTTTTGTTGTAGTATTTAATGTAATAGAGTAATAATATATATGCATACAGGGAGTGCTACATTTCCTCCAATTTATTATTTTCCCACCAAAACACTCATTTTTGGACTTGTTGAACTGCTTAAATACCAAGACATTCTGCTACAAAGTTGATCTTTTTGTATTCTTCAAAGGGACTTTATAATTATCCAATTTAAAATTTTTGTAACTCCAAACATTGCATCAAAACCCTTAAAATCAGGTCAACACTGATATTTGCATACTGTGAAGGTAAAACATATCTATAAAATCATTATATACATTGGTTTGGAAGTAATTTGGAAAGGTTATTGAATAATTAATTAGTAGTATTAAATATATTTGCTATGGATGCTTGTAAACCATTACTGAATTGAGATTATTAAATATCTATATGAATATATGAAGCTTTGAAAGTTTAATTTTTTATAATTTTCTTTAAAAGTATTTTAGTTGAGTTTAAAATGGAGGAGATTATTGTATCTTATTCATTTGTCACAAATACAGATAAATTCAAATTGTAGTTAAATTTATAAAATCTTTTTTCATAAGGCTGAAAAAACTAAAACTCACATATTTACAGTTAGCTGTATAGTAAGTTTTCTGCATTTGATTTATTACTTATTAAGCTAATTTATATTTAATTATGCACACTACATTATGAAACACATTTTGTGTAAATAGATTTCATAATATTTAAGAATTTTATTGAATCCTTGTGAAACTTTTCTTTGTGATATAATGTTGGTGTTTATTGTAAAATGTTAATTTTTTTAGTACCATATAAGTGTCTTTCACCAAAAACGTATAAGGGCCATTTTCAAAATTTCGTTTACATTTGTTGTCCCAGAGGGAAAAAAAGAAATATAAAGCATAAATCAATCTTTATATTTAAATTGTTGCATTGTTTAACATAAAGGAGACTGGGTTATTTCCAGCAATTTTTTTTATAAACTCAATAAATTACTTTAAGATATAAACTTTTTTAAATGTGACTCTTAAGAAAAATGCTTGTCCCTCTCAAGTTTTATGTAATTTAACTCTTGCTTTTGCTATTTAATTCAACTTTTTAAACTGAATAACTTTTCTTATGTTAAGTATAAACTATTAGTATATTATATTAATAATAAAAAACTACTCATATGAGTTTTTTTCTTTATCAAATCACTAAAAATATTTCTTCCCCCACTTTGTGTCAAGTCTGTTACAATGTGAATAATTTAACCAATAAAAGTTCATAATTTTATCTACAAAAGGTATTACATAAGTTAAACTAGTTAAGCAATTTTTTTTAGCCATTTTGTTTTCTTCAGTCAAAAAGCATTATTGTAGTAGTGTTAAGAATAAAATTTCTTCAAGGTCGGTATTTTTATTCTTTGTTAAGTCTGTTACCATAATTAGTAATATTAATATAATATTTTTTACACTTTTGCAGTTAAATGTTGTTTACTAGATAGTTTTAGAAGGTGTTTGTATTTTTATGAAATTGAAATTTTTTACAGATCTGCCTTTTTTCTCATGTTTTCATATTAATGTCAAATCCGTTACCATGTTACTGGTAACAAAATTAACAGAAAGTAACAGACTTGCCATTATTTTGTTAATTGCAGATAATAAAAGGTATTTTGTATCTAGGATGTTATTCTAATGTTAATTGTGGTACTTAGGTATTAACGTCACTGCCGCCGACCAAACGGTATAGTGGTTAGCGTACTAGCTTCTAGACCGCGAGGTTGCGGGTTCGAGTCCCGTGTTTGGCATGGGTGTTTGTAAATGTATGTTGGCTTGTCTAATGACGAATGTTTCGGCGCATTATAGCCCTCGTGTTGCTGACGGCGCCAGATAATCTGAAAACAACCAACAATTAACGCCACTGCAGCTACAGATTTGACGTTTTTTAAGTAAGATGTTTTTTAAGTAAGCCTATAAAGAGCAATCATGTTGTTCGCACGCGCACATATGTGTTTTATTTTATGATTTGTTGCAAAAATTTTAGGTGTAGATTTGCGGCACTTAAAAACCGCCAAATCTGTAGCTGCAGCGTTAAAACCTAAATACCTTAATTGTTGTATAGTCAATAGTGTTAATGTCTGGATTTAATTGTTAATTAGTTATGTTGCATCTACATTTTTGTCTAGTGTTAATTTCTGTATAGGGAATATTGTTAATGTTTAGTATTAATTGCTAATTCTGGATAGTTAAAATTATTTTGTTTCTAGCAGTCTATTTGTCTAACACCAGCAGAATAGCAAAGGCGTTACTGAGAAAGATTAAAACTTAATTCTGAAAAATATGAACAATTGAAAAAATTGTTGGGGGAGTAAAAAAATATCAGTCTCAACTATGTCAAAAGAGAAAAAAAGGAAGGATCAGTTGTATTATTAATAAAAAAAAATTAAGAAGATTTATTACTATTTAAAACGGATGTCATCAGTCTACAATTTCAAGCATATAGGACCTACAAGGAAAAAATGGAATTAAACGAAGATGTCTTGCATATAGATTTCTCAGAAATTTAAGCCTTTAAGTTGAATGAAGATGTACAAACTTTTCATCATGGCGCTTCAAAAGCCCAAGCAACATTACACACAGGTGTTATCTACATTGGGAAAAAAATCCAACCAATTTCTTTTTGCACAATCTTGCCCAGGGCACATTGTCCTATTTTGAAGCTGGCTATAGAAAAGGAGCTGCTTATAGCATTGGAGCAGCCCTCAAACGAACCGCAGATAGTCTTGTAGCTAACGGTCACAACATATTTGAGGCATGTGATGTGTACAAAAAAAATTTTCAGTGAAAAATGAATATCAAGGTGTTTTTATCGAAGACAAATATATTTAATCAGTCCAAATGAATTTACCTGCTCTTCCCGGTACATGTCACGTGCACCAAATTGTCACAAATGAAAAGGGAAAATACTTTTCAGAAACCTGAGTTGTTACTGTAACCGTAGTGGCTGCTGCGATTGTTTTCTAATGAAGGAATTTGATTTCGACATAGATAATCACAAAAAAAAAAAGCATCGAAATATATATTCTACTTTATCGGAAAGTAAACTTTCAATAGATAACCAAACTCCAGCCACAAGTTAATTGAAGCTAGTTACTTTGCATAAAATAATAGAGGTTGTTGATGCTTTAGTAAATTTATTTGGGTGAGTAAGGAAAAAAAATGTTCATATGGCTGTAGTGAAACAAGAAAAAATAAATGAAGATGGTGAAATAAAAATAATGTGATTAAAAACAAATGACAAATACAGAAAAGTCTATCGCATAGATGATAAAGACATTTTGTATGTCCACTTTGAACAAGTTGTGAGAAATCTTCTACAACCAAAACTGAAAGGAAATAGAATATTCTATAAATGTGCAGGTCCCTTAGACACATACGAAATATAAAAATGTATAATAGCAAATGTGCATTTATAAATAAATACCTAACATAGTTTTCAAACAGTAAAATCTCAGTTGTGTTATTTTAAATGTTTGATATTAAGAAATATTTTACTTGGTAAGCATTTGTTTTATATTCAACTCAATTTGGTAATTTGTATACATATTTAGTCTTAAAAAAAATTATCTGTGTGTTAAGTAAAAGAAAATTAACATTAAAATGAAAAATATATGTACATAAACTTGAAAAATATTATTAAAAACTATAGCAACAGACTAGACATTTGGTTAAGGGTTCGAGTAAAATCCGTTACCAAATGTCAAGTCTGTTACCTCACAGCTTTTAATGGTATTTATATATTAATATTTTTTTCTTCTTTAAATTATTAATTCACCTTCAACTAAGATAGACAGATATAATTTTTATAAAATCAAATAATTTAAGTAAGTATATACTTTTGTTATTGAGAAAACTTCTTTGAAAAAATCCAATGTAATTAAATTTTATGTTAATTTTCCCCTCTAATTTTAATTTAATTGAATTAAAACTGATTAATTGCATGTTTTTAACTTTAGAGACATAAGTCACTTCTAAGTAAGTTAATTTTAAAGGATAAAAAAAATCTTAACTGTGTGAATTTTTATGAATTATGTATAACAGACTTGACAATTTGCCTCACAACTTGAGTTACAATTGCATTTACATACTAAACTAAACAACAAAATGCATGACTAATTACTTTTTTATATACTCATATACTTCAGGCCTATACTCCGACACCTGTAATCCTTTTTAAAGGAAATAGTAAATTAAAAAAAAAACGAAAAAAGAAAAAAAAAACTTGAAATGTTAGCATATAATGAAAATGGCCGATAAAATAGTTTATAAATTATTTAGATTATATATTTTTTAACAAAAAGCTGTTTAAAACATTTGTAATTAGTATGTTTTTAAGTCGATTTCATCTGAACTGCATTCTTATTTATATAATTAAGAATTTTTTATTTTTTTTTGAGTTTTAAGAATATCCTTGTAAGTTACCTACATGTGTAATTTGTTAATTAAATTTCTAATTATACATATTTTTTTTATTTCTAACTCCATTATATGGATTTATTACCTTTTGTAGTACATGTTTCATATAGGTTTTGTTTCAACTTTAATAAAGTTATAAATGTCACTCCTGTTTAATTGAATCATACATTTTAATGAGCTACACACTAACTCATTCTACCTCTGTAGATTGAAACGTCAGTAATTGAAGAGAACACCAGTACTTCAAGTACTTAAAAAATGAGTTGAAATGTATAGTTATTGTTTTAAAATCTCTCTTAATGAGATATTATATGTTTGAATACATTCATTTCATAGGGTGTGGCCATTGTAAAAAAATGAAACCAGAATTTGAAGCTGCTGCTGCTACAATTAAAGATCAGGATGTAAGTTTAATTTTTGTTTTTGTTATTTAATACAGAGAGATGAGTAGGAACTCTGCTTGAGACTGAAAAAATAAAATATATTGTTTTAGAACCAATAAAAAAATGCATTTAAAATTATGAAGATATTTTCATACAAATGTAATTGGTTTATTTTTCAGAAAGTCATAACTTTTTATATTAAATAATTACACATTTTTAGATTTAAAATCTCTAAGGAAGGTAAAGTTTAAAACATTGATGTAATAATTAAAAAAAAAAGAAAGAAAAAAAAAGTGTGAAATTAAAATTAGTTAATGGAAATTTGCAGTTTCCATTTAAAAAATAATTTTTGGTATTTTGTGCTGAAATGCTCTTTTTTTATCATTTTCAATATTTGACACAATTAGTATGACGTATGAAAATCTTTTAAATGATTACAATAGCCCTTATTACATGAATAATTTTTATGAGATTATATGTTAATTGAAAATCATTTACTTTAAATAAACATAAATATTTCATAAGTTCAATTCAATTGGAGTCTGGAATTGATTAAAATCTAATGCATAGTTAGCAGAATATATATTTCCCAACCACAAATTTTCTGTGGATTAGAATAACTAAGAGCTTTTATAACTAGTAACTGCACAATTATATTTTTTACTTCACATCATAATTAACATGACTTTCAAATATTTTCAAAATGTGTCTTTAACCCTTTGATTACTAAGGGGAGGGGGAGCTATACTCCCCAAAAAAGGTCTCCCAATAAATTAATCCAAGGCATATGTGCCCTAGCCTATGGATAAAAAACTCCTTGTTAATAATACCAATTACTTAATTTGATTTATTTGCTAATTGCTTGCATAGTATCAGGATCAATGAGTAAGAATTTATAGTAGTTTAAACATTCTTTGGGATCCTTAATAAACATGGCCAACCTAACGGTATAGTGATTAGCGTGCTAGCTTCTAGACCGCGAGGTTGCAGGTTCGAGTTCTGTGTTAGGAATGGGTGTTTGTAAATGTATGTTGGCTTGTCTAATGACGAATATTTCGGCGCATTATAGCCCTCGTGTTGCTGACGGCGCCAGATAATCTGAAAACAACCAACCTTAATAAACATGGATATTATTGTTGTTTTTAATAGTATTGTACAAATATTTTTTTCCTTTCAAGATTCCTGGAATTCTAGCTGCTGTTGATGCTATAAAAGAAAAGACTGTGGCAAATCGTTTCAAAATTACTGGATACCCTACTATCAAATATTTCAAGTAAGTTTCCATTATTGTTTAACAATTGAATGATTCAATTTGTAAACTTCATTTTACTTAAACTCATGCTTAACAAACAAATTAAATATGAGTAATTGTCTTATTGTGAGAAACTTAAAATTTTGATGACATAATTAAAGAATTAAAAAAAATTGTGATTTAAATTTTGGCAAAAGAAGTAATCTTAAGATGCATAATAAGTTTTTGAAAAAAATTGTTGCATTAAATTTCTCTTATTAATTTTGGTCTTAGTATCTACTTTTTGTTTTGTTTTCATTAAAATGTTTTTGATTTATTTTCTGAATAATATATGCATAAACTTTATTTATTTTGTAGAAAAGGAGAAGTTCAATTTGATGTGAGTTTTAGAACAGCTGACAAGATTTTAGAATTTATGAATGAGTAAGTTTTTAAATAACATTAATATTTTATTCTTATACCCTTATAAATCTCCTAGAAGCTATACCTCCCTTGAAATTCTTCCTCTCAGTAATCTTTTAATTTTTTTGGTGAGTAAACCAACTACTACAAGTTTGGCAACCAACTAATATAAGTCGTAAGATCTATATTTGTTGGTAATATTTTTGTTGTATTGGTAGTCTTCTTGGCTTGTTTTAATTAAAATAATCTTGATAAGATTGTAAAGTTAGAAATTTCTAATTCTTTTAGTTAATATTTAAAAAATATTCTAGTATTAATAATCCAATATTTGTTAAAATGCTAAAAAAAAAAAAAAAAAAAAAAAAAAAAAAAAAAAAATATTGCCAAATGTTTACTTCTATCTTAATATTACATTAAGCTTTGAATATATTAGTTTAGATAGAAAAATAGTTTTAATTTTAAAAGGTTTTGGAGAGATATTATAAATTTGTTATGTATCTGTATGTATAAACCTATTTTAGTATCACTTTTTGATTTAACTTTTCCTTTCAATCAACACATTTCTGTTTTTTTATCCCCTTTTTCAGTCAATACTTTTTATTGAATAATTTTCTCATGTTTTTGACAGTCTACTCTTGTGAGATTTGTTTATGTCAGCACTTTTCCAGCTGAAAGTTCCATACTTAATTTTCTGTATTGTTCGTCATTGCTTTATAATGATAGTTTCCTACACCCGTGGTATATTAATTTCTGTTTTGCTAGCCTCAAACATCCACACGCTTTTAAGCTGATTTCCAAACCTTTTATGCCGATGATGGATTCATTTCATTGCTACCATCTGTGTTCGTAACATGTACTTTTCCCTCTCCCAAGTAACTTAATAAATATCCAGGATTGCAATTTAAAATACTTTTTTCTGTATTGCTACTTAATGCTAACTTTTTTAAATGATTTGAACAGTTCATGTATATCCTTGGCTGTTGTGTTTCAATTTTCAGCTATCCAGGCAAATAATCAATTAATATTTGCTTTTATTTTCTGCAGTCCTAAAGAACCCCCTCCTCCACCACCTCCGGAGGTTCCTTGGAGCGAGGAGCCCAGTCATGTGGTGCACCTCAAAGAGGAAGATTTCAAGCCATTCCTGAAGAGAAAGAAGCATGTTTTAATCATGTTTTATGCTCCTTGTAAGTGTATTTACAAATGGCAGTTTATAACTCCTTTTAACTTATGTATGTTTTTTTCATTGTATTTATACTGTCGTGACAAAGAGCTAAATGCTATTGATTTTTTATTAATATTTTCAAGATACGTTTATTTTGAAGGGTTATAATAGTAGTCATCCTCAAATGCTCCTGGATAGATCCATAATATAGATCTACTCGTTTTCATTCAAAATTATTTATTTGTATATTATTCTTATTTCCATGATATACTTTATCAATCATATTTCTTACAGCTGTTTTTTAAAAAAATTCTTAATTTTTGCAGAATTAAAATCACATGCATCGTTTAAATTAAAAATGTAGAAGTGTATATATTATACAGATACATTCAGCTTTACTTAATAGGATATTATTTTGTGGGATATTTTTAATTTGACATTGACATTACAATAATGGCAGCAAAGCTCTCATACTTTGAAAGATTTGATAAATTCTGTATTTTTGCACTATCTTAATTTTACATCTATTCTTGTCTTTCACATAATTTTTTTTACAGTTCTTTTAATATTTGACTCATTACTTTGAAAGGCTTATCTAATCCTCAGATTTGAGCGCAGACCTCTTTTTAGAAGCCATTTAAATTTTTTTAATTTCTTTTGTGAGCTACAATACCTAAATTAAGAAGAATTTTTATTAAATTAAAATTTTTGACTCTTTATCTTTTTCAGGGTGTGGTCACTGCAAGAGAGCCAAACCCGAATTTCAGGCTGCGGCAGAATATTTTAAAGACGATCCTAAGGTAAAAAGGAAATCTTATTTATTTGAAAGAATTTGCTCAAGAAAGCTTGGCTATGGATCAGTAAAAACTGTATAAAAATGCGTTTTTTTTTCTAGGTTGAATTCGCTGCCATAGACTGTACTGCACATAGCAGTGTTTGTAGTGCTCATGATGTAAAAGGCTATCCAACTTTGAAGTACTTTAATTATTACAAGGTTGATAAGCCTTATGATGGCGGACGGACAGTATGTTCTTACTTTTATCACTACTATTCTAAAATAGCCTTGTGTTGTTGGTCAATATTTAAAAAATGTATATACATTTTGAACAATACTTGTCAAGGCTAAATTTGTTCAAAATAAAGGGTTGTAATGTGAAAATAATTTAAATGTTCTAAAGACAAAATGTAAATCTCTTAAAAGCCTGTTCACTTTTATTTTTTATATAAATGGACATCACTACTGTAGTTGCTTCATTAATTGTGTATTAAAATGAAATGCTTGTGAATATCAAAAAGTGAAACTAATTACTACATATTTAGATGAAAAGTGTTGGAAAGTGAACTAGTGGTTTGGAACATTACACAACCTTCAATTACACTATATTGCAGATCACTGCTTTGAAATTTTATATGGATTGATGTAAATTACTGTTTTCCATTGTATTAAATTTTTTTTTAAACTCGCCAATTTGGCAATTTGGGGATATTTTAGTTATAATTGTTTTCACAAATCTTGTTGACCAACTTAGTTTTATTTTTAGTGACAAAAGTTGTTGATTTGTATATATGGCCGAGATAAATTTTACCTAGATAGACAAAAAGACATAGCCTTTGTATAAGATTATCAATAAATGTAGTAAAGAAACTATAATAATAATTTTATACCTAGAAACTATGATTGATCAGATGTGCTTGCATTTATCTGACCTAATAATATCATGGTTGGTAAAAAATGCTGACTGTTAGAAAAAAATTGGCTTTTCACATTTATTGAACTTTTATGGGAATTCAGTGGTTGGGATGGTGAGAACATCGGAACAAACTTTTCCAGAGCAATTTTTATCAAAATTATTTATATTTTTTTGGCAATTACTAAACAATTTACATTTTTCAAAGCAGCATGACAAAACTTGATTTTGATGAAAACGTTATTTTCACGTCTTTTGGTACTGCTGGCCTGTATAACGAATTTCAAAATTAAAACATGGATCTGAAGTTATTCTAAACTCCATGCAATAAGTACAAATAAGTGGTGTTGGAAAACACCACTTATTTGTACCTACTGTAGTTCCAAAATGTAGAGATCACCAAAAAACTAATAATTAGCATTGCTTTTCTTACCCCAAAGCAATATTTTCTATATTACTTATCTTGTGAAACTCTATGATAAACATGAATTTTTAAAAAAACTTTTTAATTTGATTACCATTATTGATATTTTTTACATTATTTTTTGCATTTATTTATTCGAATAAAAGGTAAACTTTTGTATCTTGTTGTAAAAGCTCATTTTTTAGAATGATTAGGTCTTTCCTCATTTAAAATTGTATGTCTAAGCTAATTTATTCAATGTGAAAACTGAAAATCGTTACCTCTAAGTAAATTAAAAACCAAATGATCAAATGTTTGCTTTACATTATAATTTGCTAGATTTTCCAATTGCCTGTTTTTAGACGCTGCTTGTCGTTTCAAAGTAAAGTGATTTAAATGCATTGATCAAACCATTTACTTAGTAGAAAAGTAATACTCACTGTAAAGAATGCAAGTCAAAGCATTATTACCTTCGTTTTAATAAGCACTGTATTCATTTCTTATTCTTCCAGGAAAAGGAATTTGTGGAGTACATGAAGTATGCTGTGGATGGTGTTGCCCCACCTACACCTGCCCCTCCACCTCCTCCCGAGGCATTCTGGACTGAGCTGGCCAATGGTCAACATGTGAAATACATGAAAGACAGCACATTTGACGAAATAATAAAGTCAAAGGGTTCTGCTCTTGTCATGTTTTATGCTCCATGTAAGGACGTTTTAATGTTGTTTTTACTCATAAAGTGAAATAAATCAATGTTATAAGTAGTGTTGAAACTCATTCAGATATCCTTCTATAAATTTGAATAACTGAAAACAAGAATAATTACTAAATACTTAAATGTGTCTTTCTTTGGTATATCTCAAATATTTGTAACTGTAATAGTTTGAACTTTAGTTCAATACATTATAACTTAATTATATGAATACTAATGTTGTATTGTAGGGTGCGGACATTGTAAATCTATGAAACCTGCATTTGCTGAAGCAGCTGCTAAGTTGAATGAACAAAAGGTTTGATTAATTTCTTACTTTGTTTTCCTTTTGTATAGTTTATATTTTTATTCATGGTTTATCATATTAAAAATTATAAAACTTTGTTTTGTGCTTTTAAAATATTAACTCATAATTTTTTTTTTTTATGTAATATTTTTTGGCCATGAACAACACAACTTGTTATTCATACCTGTAATCTAATTGCTTAAAAAAATTGTGTAAAAGCTTAATAGGAAGTTTTTCACTGAAAACAGTCACTAGTTTGGTTCATTCTCAAAAAAAGTTCTTGAATACATTTTTATGTAAGTTTCTGTAATTTTTTTTGTTTATTGCAATTAAATAGTTTCCAGATTATCTGAAGTTTTTCATATTTTTTTTTTTAAAAATTGAACATTGGCTTTTGTGGTATTTATTCTAGGCAATTGATTTGTAAATATTTTACTTAGACAAAGTGTTATTTACATAGCTAATTATTAAAATTTTTCTTTTGTGCCAGGTGGATTGTGTTTTGGGTGCTGTTGATGCAACTGTGGAGTCTGCTCTTGCTTCTAAATATTCCATTAGAGCCTTTCCCACTTGTAAGAATTTTAAAATTACTTTTTATTAATTTTAACATGCTATATGCAACAAATTTGAAATATTTTTCTGCTTTAGGTAGTTTTAATTAAATTCATTAGTCAAATTGTTTTCTTTATTTCTGCAATGTGGTTTTGGACATTTATTAAAAGATCAATACAATGCAGACATTCACAAAATAGTGCTATGTACATTGGGTGAAAATAAAATTTTCTGTTAAACAATATCAGACTTTTAAGTCGTTTCAACGCATAGTTAAACATCCAATATTTTAAAACACATATAGTTTCAGAATAAAAATATATAAAATTTAATTTTTTTTTTTTTTTTGCCAGAGGTATACTAAATTATTATTTTGATGTGAAAATATCAGCAAATATTTGTATTAGTAAAATTTATTGTTGTACAAGTTGTCATTTAAAAAGCATTATCTGATCAAGTAATATTAAAAGACATTTTGTTCCCTTTTTCTTTTTTTGACTTCTCTTAAATTTACTTGTTTCTTTGTTAAATTTTTTTACTTGCTGTTTCATTCTTCTAATAAAAATTATAATTCCTTCTTAATACCTGCATGATGAATAAGTAAAACTTCGGTAATTCTGCAGATGTGCCATTTTTGTTACATGTGATCTAGAAAGTGTCGTATTGAAACTTTTTTTTTACTTACTGTGTTTCATATAATAATTTCTTAGCTAAATCATGATTTTTTTAAACAATATATTGTATTTTTCATTTTGCAATTTGTGTTAATAATTTTGTTTGTATGTGTTTAAAGAAAACTAATAAATATTTGTTTTTCTATTTTCAGTGAAATATTTTAAGTAAGTGAATTTTATTTCGTTCTCTGTTATTTTTATGTGTTAAATCTAAAATTTTATGATGTAAACAAACACAAAATTTTCCTTAAATAATGAGTGTATTTTAGTAAAAGGAATTTTGACTGGTTATTTTAGAGGAAAAACAAAGTCATTATTTGAAAGTAAAATGTGTGATGGTTGCATGATATGTCAAAAATGCCATTTTTAAATTACATCTTTATTGAAAGTGGATTGTTTAAAACTGGCATTTTAGTATTGCAAAATTTTGTAAATTTTCAAGTATTATAGAGGTGCCCCCCCTCTCCCTTTTTCTTTTAATTTTTTTTTCTTTTTTTTTTATGGATTTTTCATTGTTTTTACAGTTTTTTTTCTTTTTACGTTTTTATGGATGGTCTTTGAAACCTACAGAAAAGACCTAAATGAAATATATTTTCTTGATCTTTTACCTGTACTCTTGACTGAAATTCATTACTACTTTGTTATTCCCAAGATTCGTTGTGATGGTTGATTTCACTGAGTGTTAGCAGACACTTGGGCGGTGTGGTGGACATAAATCTCATATTCATTCATTGTAAATTATGAGTATTGGTCCTGGGGTAAACTATAAAATATTAAAGTAAAAACCTGTACATACTACGGAAAATCCATCTAGAGTAGCTTTTATGCCATAAAACCTAATTTAACCAGCCAACCAACCTGATTTTGAAAAAATTCCTTAAGTTTTTATGCAGTTGCATCATTGATAAACTATAAACTCCCAGTAAAACGGGTAAAATAAAATGAATCATATGTTCCTATTATAAAGTTTAATAAAAACTGTAGTTTAGGTACCAGAATAGACTTTATTTACCAGATGATTATAGTTTGGCCTTTAGTTTGTTTATAAAGTTCTTTACCAACATTTTTCTTTTGTGATTCCTTCATTAATGAATTTATCTGCTTAATTTAGGGATGGCAATGTTGTTAAAGAATACACGGAGGGTCGAAAGGCTGACGATATTGTTTCTTTCATGATGAATCCAACTTTGGTTAAGGAAGAGCTATGAAACTTAACATGTAAGTTTCACTTATAATGTTAAATAAAATGTATTTGTGTGTTTTAATTTTAAATTAAAGAAAAGTTATTTAAATTATGAATTTTACCAAATGTATTATGAGTAATGCAACCTAGACACTTCATGTCCATTCAAACTATAAATAATGTTTCTCCACATTCATTAGTGTTTTAAAACAGTATGAATTATAGTGTAATATATATTTTGACACTAAAATTAGTTAATATGTTTTTACTACTTTCAAGCTTTGTCATGATAATGCACATAACTAATGATATAAGGAACCTATAGGATGAGCTAAGGAGAGAAATAAAAATGGAAGTTCTTCCGTCATGCTTAAGGCGGTAGTATTGGTTGCAAGTAATCCTGTTACAAAATTTAGTTAAAAAGATATTTCCAAATTGTAATGTAGGAAGATATTACAGTTTTATTCTTTTAGTACTTTTTATCAAATGAACCATCTCAGCAAAATTACTCTAAATATTAATGTCTTAAGGACTACTATGGGCCCTTTGATACATAACCAACTACTTTGCACCAGATATATCAATTATAAGGATATCATTCGAAAATAATCGTGTTAAAGTAACACTCAATTTCCTTGAATTGTATTAATAATCATTAATGAATATTTAAAGATGAATGAACATTCAATTAACAATGAATACTAATCTTGGCTAGGGATCTAATTTTTGTATAGTATGTCTGGCAGGCCATGTAAAAATTTTCAGCTTCTTCTATCCCTTTATCAAGATATAATACAGGAATTTGCTCTTATTCCCAAACTGAAATTTTTAGCCAAACTGCTAACTACTCCAGTTTAACAATGTAGAAGACTAGTTATATAGAAGTAAACTAGTTTTGAATAAATTTTGCTAATTCAACAATTTATCAAAATCAAAATTTTGATAACATACTTGGATTGATTCTACTATTATGGGAGTTGCCCAAAAATTCCTAATATTCCTTATTTTTTTTTTTCTCTTTGAATTTGTACTTAAAATTTTGCCAAATAATTAAAAATTCCTCAAAAAATTAGAAACCTTGAAAAATTCCTGATATTCCTCCAAATCCGTGTAAAAACCCAAATATTCTTCCAGAGAAGAAAATCTTTACTGAAATTTTAATTAAAATTTTAACTATTGACAAATATTTTTAAATTGTTACCACATTTTTGTTTTAAAGTTGAAGCAATATTCTTTTTGAAATAGTTTGAATGTTGCTTAAAAATTAAGTAAGTGGATTTAATTAAAAAATGGTATAATTGTTTGATTATATAACTGTTCTTTTGCTGGAAAGTTGTTTGGCATTCAATTTTTTTGCCATTAATGAAAGTAATATCTATTTTTTTTTTAATTATTCCTAATTTTTTTTAATTATCCCTAAAATTCCTACCTAATTTTTTTTAGAAAAACGCTCCCTGCTATTAGTTTCTTAGTTGTCAAATTATGAATTTTAATCAACTGTTTTGAATAACTATAAATTATCATTTGATTACTTGATAAAAGTACTGTTCCATATTACCTGGCTTCAATGTTTTTGAAACAACAAAAATAAAATATTGTGGCAGTTTAAAGACATTAATTCGCTTTTAATTAGAGCCAAATTTAATGGACCAGATGAACGATCTTTTTGTCTAGTCAATTGGATTTGGCTGTAATTGGAGCAGTATGAAAGGCTTTATACAAATATTGATTTACACTGCTCTGAAAACCCTTTAACCTTAAACCAGTTTATTAAAATGTTAGTTGTGTTAATATTGCCTAAAATAGGAAATTGTAAATTTGTTATTTGTTGCTTTTAATTTTTTTTTTTTTTTTACATTCTTTTACATCATAAATCTTCATTTTACAGGATTCCATACACTTGACATATGTTAAAGAAGAGTCACTCCATTGTTTTGTGTACAGTGTTTAGAAGAAATTTGAATATCTGTTGTTTTTATCGATGGATCTCTGTTTTGTACAATGTGATTATTCCTTGGTGCATGATGTGTTTAGAGCTTTAAAGATCATTCTCAGTGTTTAATTTTTAAAGAACAAATCATATAGAATTCATTACTACTTAAGTTCGTTTAATCACAATTTTATTCCATATTTACAATTAAAACTCAAATATTTATTACCGATCTAGTATTTATTTAAAAAATTTGAGAGATATACCTGCTTTTAAAATTGTTCTATGAAATTGAAAATATTTTTTATACAGATACTTATAACTTCTACATCTGTACAAACCAATCTTGTTTTGTAAATAAAACTTAATTCTTGGTAGCTTTGTATCATTGCTTTCAAATAATTGTACTCTTTCTGTAATTTTAAAATAGTTGTTCGTGTGTAGAAAGCATTTTAAAATTAACAGTATATTTTTAAATTTACAATTTATGAACATTTGGGAATGGCAAAAAAAGGAATACTTAAAGGAAAAAATAATTTTTTTCCCTCGCAAAGTTACAAATGTTCCTTTTATCATCAGCTGATGTATCAAAATCTTAACGATTAGCAATTGCAATGCATTTAAATAACATTGTGCTAAAACTTACGGACTTAGTGCCATCCATTGATGAAAAATTCAATTCTTTTACCTAGTTGGAAATTAAAAAAAAATTAAAATTCTGAAATTTAAAAACAATTTGCCAACATCCAAACACTTGGTGGTTATCAAAATAATGGAAACACCTAGATTTATAAAGAATTCCTTACTAAAATGGTGTAGGATCACCTTTAGCATGTGATACAGCTTGGATTTGCCTGGGAATCAAATCATAGAAGTGCTGATTAGTGTTTAGAGGAATATTGTACCATTCTTCATGCAGATATTGTGAAAGTTCTGATAGAGATGCTGGTGGAGGATATCGATTCCAGATTGAACGCTCTAAAATAAACCACAATGGTTCGATTATAATGAGGTCAGGGGACAGTGCGGGCCAAGTTAGAGGTTTCATTTCACTCTTGTGTTCACCAAACCATGATTGAACAAGTAGGAGCATTATCATCTTGGAAAATTCCATCTCCTGCCGGAAACAAAGTTTGCATCATAAAGTGAACCTGGTCAGCTAAAATTTCTCAATACTCCTCCCCAGTAATCATTCCTTTCAGGGATATGATTGGGTTAGCAGAAATCCACGACATGGCTGCTCTTACCATGACAGATCCACTTCCATGCTTGACAGCTGGAAGAAGACAATCATGATAGTACACTGTGTCCTCCAAACGTCCTGTTGTGGGGAAAAGTGTGGAAGATGATTCATCTGACCATATGATGTCTTCCACTTATCAATCCACCAGTTTTTGTGGTTGTGGTACTACTGTAGACAACGTTTGTCATTGACATCTGTGACAAAGGCTTGGGAATTGCAAATCGGCCGTAAATGTTCTGTCAATGAAGGAGTTTCCTAACTAATTATTGACACTGGAGAATCCATATGCGGATTGAGTTTTGTGGTCACTTTGGCTGCAGTTTTCTTTTTAAACATTACAATCCGCTTCAAAACTCGTCAGTCTCTTTCACACAGCTTCTCCTTTCATCGACTATTTGCTTTGAGGAGCTTGTCTTGCTGCGTTGTGTCTACACTATCATGACTTTTGACATTGTACTTCTAGAAATGCTTAAAAACTGGGATGTTTCAGTCACAGTTCCTCCAGATAGTCGGACTTCTACATTTTTGCCTCCTTGAAAGTCAGTGAGGTCTGACATTTTGTGCTTTTTAAAAAATTCCAACTTCATTAAAGCTATCTCATATGTACCGTGCATACTCTTTGTATTTAAAAAAAAAAAAAAAAAAAAAAAATTATTTTAATGCTTACAAAGCGCATTCTTAAATCTCACTTTTATTCATTTGACAAATATAACACTGCTTTGTGCAGTAACAGTGCCTATTCTTAGCAAGTCTTGACCCTTTTGGTAAAAGGAGAGTTAATTTTTTTAATTTCAATTTAATTCAGAAAACTCGGGCTGTGTTTTATCTTGTTGGCATATAAATGATTATGACACGCTTCAAAATTATGAAAAAGAAGATGACTTGAAACTGTTAAACTGAACTACAGTAAATATCAGAGGATTTTATAACAAAAAGCACATTTGCATCTTGACTTTTCTTTTTAAAAAAAATCATATCACCCTTATTTGGTAATAATTCTAACTAAACCCTTAATTGCTAATTTGACTTACAAGTAATCTAGTGCTTAGTAAGCTTGTTCACCTACAGGTTTAGGTTGCCAAAAGTATGACTGTTCTTAATGCATACACACATCTAATAAGTTTTTGTAAATCTCCTCTCCAAGTACTCAGCCCATATTCATTTTAAAACTGTCTTCATATTCTTCTAAAATTGTAAAACTTTTATTTGAGAAAACTTTCCAATGCACATTGTTTTAATTGCCTACTGAGTTGGTTCAAACTTTGATTTAATAAGTGTTAAAAACATCGTTAAAACTTGTTACTCTGCTGTACAATCTTACTTGGCACAAGTTTTATGGTTGACTGCAGGTATAACCAAGACATGTATAAAAAGATAAGGAAAGCAAATTTCGCAAAAATTAGATGTATAAGCAATTTCTTGTTGTTTAGTGTACAAAATGCGTAACACTCTTTTTCTCATGTGGGTGTGTGAAAATGAGTTTTCTTTTAGTTTTGTTATGATGTCAAATATTTTTACTTAATTATTTGAAACTAATTTGTCTTCTTGAGATGAGAATTTAAAATACTTGTTGAGACATTATAAAACCGCTTGTTGTGGGGAAATGCCTTTAATAAAGAGGAAAATATCTTATGATTCTACCACTACTTTTAAAAATAGGTGTGAACTGGTTTTACTCATCGAAATTTAAATACAAACTGATTTCTTGCACAATTCTGTTTAGTTATACAAAAGTAGATCTTCTATATATTTTCTGATCAATAGTTATGGGTAATATTCTTATACCTCAATGTAAATGAAACGTGATATTTTCGGAAAGACATCTCAAGCTATAGAAAATTAAACAAAAACTGAATGCATTAGAGTTCTAAAACATTTAGGCATATAGTGTAGAATCCTTCATTGAACTTATTTATCATTTTAGATTTTGTGTAGCATTGATGCAGCAATTAGACATTTCAAACTTCTAACACTAATTTAAAAACCCATATTTGCTTATGTCATTTTTTATAAATATAAAATGCTACGAAAGGACCTGCACTACTGCTTTAACAATTAGTATCGTCAAAGTAGTTTCAGAAAACTGAGTTATGCATGTATATCGTATTGTGAGCATATTTTGCATTATATAAAATTTTTATTATTTAGAGCAGTGCGCTTTTTCCCTTCCCTTTTTCTTTCTGTTTAGGGATTGACCGAGGGCAATAGCATAATTTCCTCGATATTTAAAGGAACAATGTTCCGTATTTGCGTCTCGGATCACAAAAGCCGACCAAACGGTATAGTGGTTAGCGTGCTAGCTTCTAGACCGCAAGATTGCGGGTTCGAGTCCCGTGTTAGGCATGGGTGTTTGTAAATGTATGTTGGCTTGTCTAATGACGAATGTTTCGGCGCATTATAGCCCTCGTGTTGCTGACGGCACAGATAATCTGAATACAACCAACCAACGGATCACAAAAAATTTGATTGGCGTTGTATTACAATTTTTAGACACAAGAGGCAACTGCAATCGGAGGCCCCTGGACTATATATACCAATGGTTATCAGGTTGTTAGCCCAGTACTACTTTGTAAGTTGCTAGTTTTGCAACATTGTAACACATTTCCCCGCCCAACCATGGTCTGCTAGTCTCATCTAATTCAATTGTTGATTGAACTTTTAAAATATTGTTCGATGATTATTAACTATTGCAAAATGATTTCAACTGTATAATGCTTTCCTAGAAGTCTTTAAATGGGAAACTACCCCGCATTTGCATTTTGAATTGATAAAAATTCCTACCGGGCCAGTTCATAAGTTTATATGCTGTAACTACCGTCATGTCTACTCAATTTTAAAATCAGATAGCAGAGGAACGCGGAGAAACTGATCACAAAACCTCTCCAATGATAGACGCCTATTCTGCCTCTGATCAATGAGAAAATTATATAAAAATTTAAAAGAAAATTAAACTGCACCTGTTTTTTTCAACAGTCATCGGAAGCAGTGTCTTGTTGGCAGGGGTGTACTGTGGTCAATACTTTTTTGATAGCCTGTATTGCATACAGGAACTTTTTTTTTAACTAATTAATAATAATAACTTTGCATTTTATAATTAAAAAATCTCAGCTACAGTTGGAGTTACCGCCACAACCGGGAAGCTTGTGTACTGGTAAATTTTTTTTATCACTACAATCCTTCTTTCAGGTGTCGGACGTTTGGACTTGAACACCCAGAAGACTATTGTTCCCCAATCGTCCACCGTACCGTTGAGCCATCAGTTATGAGCAGAGTAAGACTAAATATATTTGAAAACATTTTTCTACCAGGCTTTATTTAAGAGGTCACAACGTCATCGAAATGTCTTATAACAATTCCTCTTCAAGATGCGGCTTAAATTTTCTTGAGTTCACATCAAGGTTACCATCAGTTTTCAACATTTTCTATGAAGTATACTTAAACTTTTGCAAAGAAATTATTATACTTAGTTGAGTTAGCGTAAAGTTTTTTTTTGTTTTTTTTTGTTTTTTTTTTGGTAAACGTTACGCATGGCGCAACTGTGTAACGTAAAAATACCAAATCGATAAAGAAGGAATGCAAATATGAGGGAACTGACATATTGTATGTCAAATTCAAGTTTAAAATATTCCGTGGAATGGCGGAGCTATGCATTTAGTTATATTTTGTTGTCGGGTGAAATGTAAATGCAACGATTGATCGATGCGTTTGCATCGTCCGATTCGGCACGTGTCCCATTCTAAAATTACCATATTCTAAAAACTTTTCTTTGGATGCGCTATGATAGCTCTTCGCAGGTCCAGTCCAAAAGCAACATTGAAATAAATGTGTAAATACAATAATCTTTCTATTACTTTTCTTTAAAATATTAGAATATATGATTCGCGTATTCTATATTCACGATTTAAACCCATGTAATACATAAAAAAAACACTCCTGCAAAATACAATTTTTTTTTTGGTATAGCTTAAAAAGTAATTTGTAGAAGATGATATTGAAAAACTTACTTACCTTTTTAATATTTGTTTTATGATATAATATCATGCAAACAAAATATAATAGCATATATTTTATGCAGAGTTTTTATTATTAAAAAAAAAGAACACCTTTGTAATTTTTCAAACAGTAGTGCTTTTGAAAGATATCTATATGTTTTTGAGTTTTATTATATTTTCTAATCAATGGATAGCGAGTTTTCTAAAAACAGTATTTTATATGAACCATATATTAAGTAAAATACTTTTCTCTAAAAATTTTTAAATTATGTGAATACATAGGATAAAAGTAGAAATAATAAAAACCCTCTTCAAAATAATATTAATTATATAAATACTAACCCATTAAAAAGAGGAATCTACATTTTTTTTTTATATGCTTTCAACCTTTATAAAGCCTTGTTTTAAATTTAAAATATTACACACCAAATTTTGATTATTTGTCATAAACCTTTTTTATTAATTTGTAGACTACAATTACTAATGACGAAGTTTTATTCAGCCTTACCATTTAGTTCATTCTTTAATATCATTAAAGTCCAGAACTATTTGCAAACAGCATAACTTTAAACCGTATAAAGTTGCTGCTTGATGATTCAGTCAAAATTGTTTCCCTTCCACAATAAGCACTAAAAAATAAATGCTCATAATTAAACTAAATTATTACTACTGATATTGTCAAAACCGTCACTATCCGGTGATCCTTTAGCCTATAACAATTATCTTGTACGAAATCTTGGATGATAACTATTTGCTCAACTGCTATTTAACTGACATCACAGATAACATGACACTGAAACATAGTTAACGACTCGAAAATGTTTCTTCCAGACCATCTCTGTGACGTAGTATGTCTGATATGTAAAAATTAATTACCATCACGATTTGCTGTTCCTCCAGGTAAACTTCTCTGATTTTAACGAGCATTTTCATGAACTTCTAAGGAATTCTGCTATATACAGCTGCCTTCAACAAGCCATCAAACATTTTATGCGTTTTTTGTAACTGAAAAAATAGGATTATATCTGCAAATATTATTTTAATAGTATTTCGCGACTAATAATTGTCTTATGGATCACGATTTAGTAAGTTAGCTGCTGAAGATATGTTTCGTGTGTCAGATAATCGATAACTTGGAACTATGTGTTTCAGATTTGTTTGTGTGCGCCCAACGACCTATACTTGACCACAATAACGGCTAATCAAGCTGGGACCTACAGCTTAACATGGATTCCGAACCACCACGAGCATCCATGCCTAACCAGGGATTCAAACACGGCACCTTTGGCATGCGAAGTCAGAGTTGTTCACTATGTGTTTCAGATTGTTGAATGCTAGATTGAGTGAAATGATACAAAGTACTCTTAAAATAGTAATTTCTTTTTTTGGGAACAATGAATTTTCTGATACGCGCATAGTTAGTTTTAAACCTAATTTTTGAAATATGTCTGATTCAGAATTTAATTTTATTATCTATATCATTAATCTTTTAACAGATTTTATTTCAGCTACATAAGCTACATATAGTCCTTCTTCCCCAATCTTTAACAATACTTACCATTTTCAAATTATGAAAGTTAATTATTAATTTTACATAAGACTTTTTTTTAATTAATGATAAATTGAGTTGACCCTTCAATTGTTATGAATGAAGATATTTGATTAATTTTAAAACTACTTAGTAAAAAAAAAATTCTTGTACCTTTATTTTTGTGCATATCATCGAAACTTCCCATAATATCACGAGAATGTGAAATGGATGGTGACGTGATTCAAGGAGGGCTAGAGGCTATCGATACACTTTACATAATTTCAGTAACACATTTTATATTATAAACTCCAATCTATTTTTTATTAATTATCAGAGATAATCCTGACCTCAGTTAAATATCTCACACATGCCTGACCTGCTAGTGTTATTTATTACTTCGTTTATTTAAAAGTCCTATCACAAGTTTTTAAATTATTATTTATTTCAGCATAGCTGAATAGTTACTATTGAAACTAAATTTATGTAAATCATGTAAATTTGTACCATATAATAAGTGCTCTTCTCCCAGTCACTCACATTTATATATATTTAATAACCAAATTTTACTAAAGTATGTCTAACGTCAATATTATTATTACATTAACTTTTCATGCTAGGACGTCTGGTTTTGGATTCGAATAAGATGATAGATTTTGATGGTAAAAGTTGTTGATTATTCTAGCATTTGTATGAAGTTCAATACTTAGAAAAATATTACAAAATTTAGGTTTATCTCATTTACTTTATATTTATTGACTATTTTAACTATACATTAACTACTTCTTTTTTAAATAATTATTACTTTTTTAATAATTATTACTTATTTTAATTTTATAACTTTATTTTAATAATTATTACTTTTATTACTTATTTTAATTTAAATACTTTTATTACTTATTTTAATTTAATTACTTTTATTACTTATTTTAATTGAATTACTTTTATACGCATTATTTTTATATTTATTTACAAACTATATATTTATCACTACATTGAGATTACAAACTACAATTTATTTCGTTGCAAAAAAGTATATCTTATGACGATTTTTGTAGATGTCTTTTCCCATCCTTCAGTCGCATCTCCGTTATTTGCAGTTTGATTTTGATGTTAGGAATTTTTGCTATGCAAGCTGGTTTTTTTTTTTTTAAAGATTTTCCTAAGTGTATATTTAATCTTATAATTTATTTGATATAAACGATAATTATGGATTATCTGGCTTATTTCTAAGAATAAAATGTAATCATATTATTTTCACTTGTACTTTATAAATATGTATTTGTTCATTGTAGAAATAAAAGTCAATGATGAGATGAATCAAAATTAGACTTTTTACTGCATGTAATAAGACATCAATTAGAGAAGTGAATACGAGAATACGAATGGTGAACAGAGAATACGAATTAAAACTCGCGAAAAGTGTTCATAAGCAATTCTTCTTACTGATCGTTCGTAATTATGCAGAAATTACTGTTTATATGATTTTAAAGATTTATTACTACTTTCACTTAACAAATTAGTCAGAATAAAACTTTAAAATCGTTTTATTATTATTATTATTATTATTATTTTTAATTATTATTTTGGTGAATATAATTAATTTCACTTTATAGTTTCGCCTTATGAAGTATTTATGTCTTATTTGTAAGAAAAGAAAAAACAAAATCTAATAAATCAGTGTTGATTTACATTTCTGTAAAAAGTAGTTTCTTTTGTAAGAATACATTTTTGAAAGCAGAAAATAATTTGTTTTAATATACTTTTAGCGAAAAGACCCACTGAATATATTTCAGTAGAATTACAAAAAATATGTAAACAATAACTAATAAAAAAATTACCAATCAATTTAAGCTCTGCTTATAAAAATAGAGAGAAGTCAAAGACTAATTTCATCTGCCTGAAGTCAACATTCTCAGGATAATGTCAAAGTGTCGTATGTTAAATGAAAGATCTCATCGAGCTGAGTTTCCACACCAAAATTGAATACGAAGTTACTATCAGAAGTACCAAAAATGTAGACCAAATTTGTAATTCCTAAAGCTGAAACTAAAAATGTTGTAGGCATGTGTCATATCTTACATTGAAGGTCTCGATAAGACTATTAGTAATACATTAAATATATTTGTAAGAACTATAAAATTCAATAATTGTATATTTGGTAACAATTTTTCACTAGAAGTTTGTTACTATACTCCTTAAAGTGAGTATTAATTAATTAATTAATTAATTAATTAATTTACTTTTTTATTTATTTGTGAAAAATCTCCCAATCAACAGTTTTTTAATATATAGTTGACCTTAACAGGGTATTATTTCGTCTTTAAATATTGCTCAGTTGCCTATGGTTGATATTTGTATATAATATACTTTATTACAAATATGCGTAATCGTAAAAGTGGAATTTAGTGACAAAATGACAATCCATTTTTTTTCTATCTTTTGATAATTGCCTTTTAAACAGAGTATCGTTTTTAGGAATTTGTAAACAGTCCAAAAATACTTTTCTACAAGTCAAGGTGAATAAAATACTTTTTTCAATTTACTATTTTTATAACATAAACCAAGATATAATTATATTAACTATTGGAAAAATTGATTGATGCACTCCCTGAGCACTCAGAAGGAATATCTTTACAGATATGTATCACTATAAAGTTGCTTAGTAAGTTTTAGAGAAATTGAATATTAAATTATCCGACACAAAATATCTACATCATTTCTTTAAAAAAGATTTCCAAGTAATTACACTCATGCAATATCTTAAATAATGGATTTGAATGCATGCCACGATTTTTCTTCTGGTGAGAACAACTAAGGAATTTCAATGACTTAAAATGAAGAAGATCACCAGTCAACAACTTTCATATAAGAGCACACGTTTCCCTCTGACAAACTTGCCTCACGCTTCTTCAACAAGTGAGGATATATAGGTGCTAGCCTATGTTTCCACGCAAACTGGTATCAAAATTGGCAGCATAATTATACATTAAAATCAAGTTATTTATGATCTGAAAACACTTTATTCAATCACGTAGCTAATTCATACCAATAGGTGACAAATGCGTGCGGTATTGTCATCTCAATGCCAAAAATCTGTTTTGAAACAACTTTTGAAAGCTCTTGTTTGTTTTCATGTTGGTTGGTTAGTTGTTTTCAGATTATCTGGTGCCGTCAGCAACACGAGGGCTATAATGCGCCGAAACATTCGTCATTAGACAAGCCAACATACATTAACAAACACCCATGCCCAACACGGGACTCGAACCCGCAACCTCGCGGTCTAGAGGCTAGCACGCTAACCACTATACCGTTCGGTCGGCGTTTTCATGTTGGAATATTACAAAAATTTCTGTATAAACACAAAGGGAAATGTTGCTTTTGATGCGTAATAATCTTGCCAAGTTTGGAGCCATTTTGTACAGTGACAGATTGATTGTCGAGTATCTAAAATATCACTCTCCTTGAAAAAGCACAAAGAACATGAGAGGAGAAAATACATCCACTTTATTTGGCAAGTGATACAAGCCTTGGCAAGTAATTTTTAGTTAAACTCTCTGGAATCTTTTGCTGCCTAGCCACCAGTAGAATCCTACTGCTGACATTTCGATTCCTTACATTCATGTTAACTGGATATAAGTGAATGAAAAAAAAAAAAAAAGTCTTAATGAATTAAATTAATTTTTGTTGTTGTTTGGATTCGGGGTGTGGGTTGAATGGCATTGCTCTTATTGTTATACCTTCACACTTTATTTATCACTATTGTTTTTTATATTAAAGCACAAGTGTCTATTTTGCAAGATATTTAAACGTATTGTAGATTTATTATCTGTCAGATTTGATAATTTTAGTATTTAATTCCAATAATCAAAATTATCGAAACTTTAAAATTATTTTTGTTATGTAAATTCTCCCAAAACTAAGTCCCATCTCATTCTACATGTCAAACATTTAGCTTTGAATAGTGTTTTTAAAATTTTTAAATTATTATAAATAACATAATTTAAAAGGATAATCGATATGCATATTAACATAATAATAAATTTCGTTCAAAATATTTATCAATTTAATAAAAGTAGTTTTTAGCAAATTGAAAATTAAACTCCTATTTTCACTTAGATCCTGCATAATATTATTGCAATGTTTTATTCAATGTTTTGGTATATTTTTACTCTACGTTTCTAAACTGTCGAGTTTTCAAAAACATTGTTTACTGCTAAGATAAAGTGGACATTTTATGATATAAAATTGAAGACAGTAGAAATTGTCTCTTTTATTTGGGTGATCTCAGATTGTATAAATTTCCATTATTACAAAAGAATTCTACTTCTTGCTGAAGACCTTGCATCAGCTGTATTACTGAGATCAAAATCAAAAGACACAGCATCATCAAGAGATTTTGCGAAATTTGAAAAAGCATTGGGCCGTAGATAAGAATACCCACGCGTCGGTGGATCAATAAAATCTTGATCATAGATATTAGTCCACTTTGCACCAACGTTCCAGTCCTTAGAATCCAAGGATGTGGCAATTAGAGAAGAAAATTTAGCCACTACAGCAGTGGCTAGCTGATCGGCAGTTAAGAGTGTGAAACTGGTATTCAGAATTCCAGCAGTGGCTAGTGCGTTAGTCGTGGCACTTGCTATTGCTGCCATGCTGGCTGCAATATTTCCATCTGCGCTGTTAGCCAAGATAAAGTCATATGTATTTGAGAACGCAGAGGCACTTTGAAGCCCAAATTGAGCCGCAAAACCTTGAGCGATCAAATTGGCTACTTTTCGTGAACCCACTATGTTCATCGCCGTAAACATTGCCGTTGATGAAAATAACTTTTCTGACAGCAACTGCGGTAGAATATTCAACACAGACAAGAACATATCATTGCGGCCTTGAAGTTGTGAGCTTTGGGACCCTTTTCCTCCAAGTCCTATGTTCGCTCCTACCCCTAAACCAAGTCCTAACCCTACATTGGCCCCTACACCTAAACCGACATTCGCCTCCACATTAGCCCCTAAGTCAACTGCAGCTCCTACATCTAACGCAGCCCCTACATTAGCATTGACATCAGCAGCAACGCCTAAAGCAGCGTTTGCATCAAAAAGATCTCTTCTCCTTCTTCGCTTCATGAAATTATTTCTCGTCCCATCATAAAATCCATTTCCATAACCTAACCCAGCGTCTACATTTGCATCTAGCCCTAAGCCCAAACCTGCGTTGACATCTAGCCCTACGTCAGCCCCAACGCCTAGTCCTACATCTACCCCTAAACCTGCGTCTATATTTGCATCAACATTTATCCCACCTTCTTTCTCCTTTTTAGCAGTTTGTGGGGATGGAGGTGGAACACCGGCTATTTGTGTCATCCAAGGGAGGCCTAGATAAGTTGACATTTGAGGAAAATCCTTATTAGATTTCGACCGTTTATCAGTTATAGCTTTTGTTATTGCATTAAAAGCAATTGCTGCCTGAATATTAGGATTACCCGATAAGAAGTAACCAAGTGCGTAGAGTGATTTTGTAGTAGCTAATGCTAATATACGTGCATATGTTTTGTAGCTAAGTTTATCGCCTACTGATAATAGAGAATTAGCGTAGGTGTCAACAAAGAATGATGGGTTTGGTGATCCAAATGCTTCAGCCATATTTTTACCGAGAGATTTTGCGATACGTTTCCATGCTGGAGCTGGTGTTCCTAAAACAAACTTTTCGGTAAATTTACTGGATGAGATAAGATTACTGTAAAGCGCCTTTGAAAATTTAGAACCAAACTTAGATGCTTTCGCCGCTTTAAGAATTGGGGGGTATTTTCTTGAAATAGCGTCTGGACCAACGTAGGGTAACATTTCTAAACCACTTAAAACAGAGAAATATGAATTATAAGGATTATTACCGATACCAAGCCCTACACCTGCCACCTTAGAAGACCCTAAGAAATTCTGAATGCCTGAAGTTATTGCTTTTGACGCCATAGATAATTGAACACCGATAGCTGTAGGAGCAAGTAAATTTGCAGCTGCTAGAAGATTTGTTAAACTAATTGATATCCCTTCTGCATATGCTTCTGGGGAAGCTAGATCGTTCTTTACAAGCAAGGCCAAATCATTTTCTAAAGTTAGAAGATAGGAACGTGGTACAGAAAACGCTTTTGAAAGAAATTGAGCTATAGCGGAAGCTAGACTACTTACCGCTCCTGCTGGTATAGAGTCAGAAAAGACCACTCGGAAGTTTTTATCCCGCAAGAGTTCAGCTATTAATCTTTGTTTAAAGACTACCATCGCATCCTCTAAACTTAAAGATGCATTTGCGTTTGCTCCTATTCCAGCTCCAAGTCCTGCATTTAATCCGACACCTAATCCAAGTCCGACATCCAATCCAGCCCCTACACCAAGTCCTGCCTTCACATCAGCTCCAACACCAAGCCCGGCTCCAACACCAAGACCTGCCTGCACATCAGCTCCAATACCAAGACCAGCATTCAATCCAGCTCCCAAACCAAGTCCGGCCCCAACTCCAAGACCAGCATTCAAACCAGCTCCTAAACCAAGACCGGCACCTACTCCAAGCCCTGCTCTAGCTCCAAGGCCGGCATTTAATCCAGCGCCAAGTCCTGCGTTCAGCCCAGCACCAGCGTTCAATCCGAGTCCTGCTCCTAGTCCAAGGTTTGAGTTTGCACCAAGTCCCAGACCAGCATTTAACCCTGCTCCAAGTCCTAATCCTGCATTTAATCCAACTCCAAGACCTAGTCCGGCATTTAATCCAGCTCCAAGTCCAGCCCCAGAACTTAGACCTGCTCCAAGACCATTTCCTAGGCTAAGTCCGAGATTGGAATTTGTTCTGAGATCAATGTCATCTTCGTCGAAGACATCAAACATGTCATCTAAGTTGCTATCTACTCCTACAGCACTCGATACACATCCGATAGCCATATTACCGACTTTAGTTGCAAGAGAGTGAAAATTGGCATTGTATCCATTAAGAATGTTGTAATTTGCTAAAATTTGTGTAGAGATATTGGTGATTACACTTGCATACGTCTCAGCGCCAGCTCCAGCGTAGATATTAGTCAGAGAGTTGACAAAAGCATTCTTCATTTCATAGGCATTCAGATGAAACTCTTGAGCAAATGCTTCTCCTAACATTGTTCCAATATTAGCCGCAATATCCCCGTTTACTCTTCCGTTGAAAATCATTCGGAAAGCATTATTTCTCATCATCTGGGTATAGAGGTTGTCAGAAAAGGTTGCAGAGACGATTCCAACAGCTGGTCCCAACCCAAATCCAACGTCTGCAGACAGTAATCTAGATCCTTGTGTATCCCATCCGCCATAAGGATCACCTAACACTCTTGTTGTGACAAATGGAATCCAGATCGTTCCAAATACAATGCACAGAAGCACAGAAAATTGTCTTATTGCAGCCATTTCTCTATCTTTATGATTTTGCTGCAAAGTGAATCATTGAGGGAATTGATTGTCGTTTATATAGGTTGGCTAATGGGGCATTTAATTCCTAGCTTACCATCATTCGTTGTATTCATGCATATTTATGATGGAAGATGAGAAAGATTTTATCGTCACAAATCTCGATGGTATTGACACTGTAGGCTCCTGACATATCACCACTGCCTCCGTGTCATATTTACCTAGCTGTTTTATCAGGCATTAAGAAGGTCCGTTCTCAATATTTTAATAGCCATAATGTGGAACGCAAAAAAATTATGATCGTCATGTATTGAGATAAACATCTATAAAAGCACACTTAAGAAGAATATTCTATTTGAAGCTACAAGAGGTTTAACAGTTATGTGGATTACCGTAAGAGAAACAGCATACTTACTTCTTAAACACCAATAAAAATGATGCATTTTCTTATTTATTTGTACTTGCAAATGATTAAGATAATATAAATATAAGATGGCATTTTACAAAGACACTTTCCGTTTTTTATTTTTTGAAAATAATTCACTTACAAATAAATTTTATCTGTTTCGTATTTATACTTATTAAACTATTGAATTCATATTTCAGTATTTCTATTCAGCCAAAAATGAGAAATTGTAGATTTTTTTCTTCAAGGGTATTTAAAAAATTTGTTTTTCTTTAATCTTTTTCAAAATATTTTGTTTGCATTTGACTTTAAATGAACGTAACAAACGATGACTCCAACTTTATAATATAACTTCAAAATGAAATAAATATACATCTTTCTCTCTGTCTGCTTTATGGTTTGAACAAGAAATTCAAATTGTATTATTGAAACTAATATTGTATGCTTTCTCCAATTCTACAGCACTTCTTTTCAGTTTAAAATCATGGTTAAACATAATGATAAGAAAACGGGATTATAATTGCAAAGCGTCTCGTCTATTTTAAGTCGACTTACAATAGATGAGCTCCAATTCATATCCTGGAGATTGACCACGCTCCAAGTATGCGAACGATGACGACAAGTTTGATTCCTAGCATCGGAGCCTTGAATGATTTGATTTCGAAAGTGAGTAGACACGAAAAGGATTGTGACTCCTTCCTAAAGTTTGACGGCTGGTTAGTGGAAAATTCTATGTTCTTCTTAAACTCAATATGTATATTCGGAACAGTACTCCTTTGGAAATACCTCATAGAAGGTGCTCAGTTTAATTTCGTACTATTCCCAGTTCTCCTATATTTTCTTGTAACGATGCTCAGATGCAATATATAATTCAGAGTTTCTGCGCATTACAATATATCTAAATAAAAAGTAATTGAGAATTTAATTTTAAATGAAGGTGTTAAAAAGTGCCCGTTGTTTGAAAACTGACTTCAAATTCTCCATGATAGGAATTATTTTTCTCTACCAAAATTGTGCAAAGTAATGTTATCTCAATGCTGTATGGTTTAAGCAATTTTAATGAACATATATATAGGTTATTTTCCGTTTCCAATAATTACTAGGAATGTCTATATTGTCTGGGATACAATTATATAAGATTAAGTTAAGTAATTTCCGATTGTTGAATTTTCCACTGCTGTAGCGCCACCAAAACCAATAGAAATAAATTTAATTAGTTTCTCGCGTTTCACTATCTTACAAGGACAATGTTTTCCTTGAAGTTAATTAAAACTTAATGAGAGGAAAGACACCTGACTACGACCCCTCCCCCTCCTTTAAAGTCAACCAAACAAGAAATAAATATCTCCTAACTTGATTCAAGCTCAAGACGACCTTTATTGTTAAAAATCTTGGTAAATTAAGTTTTGTAAACGTGTTCGTTGAGCTTTAAATCCAAGTTACTGTTATTAGTTCTTATCAATTAAAATTGCGATGTTTATTACATGTATGATTGTAATGGGATTCACTCTTGTGTGATCTTTGAGGGCTCCCATTGACTGGGTTTGCTAAAGCATCGAGCCAGTGCGAAGCCGTAACACTTTCGTGTAAAATTAAAGTTAGGCGCTGCATTTCTTAAATCCCTCCAGAACTTAATGTTTTAACGGGGCGTGAATATGATGAGAGAGGTGTTGGAGGCTCGCATTCTGATCAAGTTCAAAATTCCGAGGCGTAATTGGAAATGTTGTAGTCATATTGTATGACACTCGTAAAGCCCTAATGCCAGAAAATTAAAAACCACAGCCAACAAACAGTAGACCCGAAGGTGATCCGGAAAGTCGCAACGTCTTATCTCTCCCGTGTTAAGTTTGCTTACCTTTGATGCACTTTTTCTCTGGAACTACAATAGACACATATATAAATTTGGTGTCTGTGTATTTGTGGAACATTTCTTCATATACTGATGGTGTGATTTTTGTCTAAAAGTTTTAAAATAATATTTTTTTTGTCACAATGCACAAAAAACAAGTGAAAATTACAGTTTTCGTTAATGTTTTCACCTTAAAAGTTGCATAATAAAATAACTTCTAATTTGTTTACAAAAAAGAGCTTTAAAATAGGTGTGCATTTGTAAGTATTATACTGTAAAAGTTTCAAGGCTCTAATTGTACCAATTTTTGAGAAAAGGTACATCGAGTTTATAAAAACGTCATTCCGAGATATAGGCAAAAACGTAAAAAGGTATCCTTCCTTTTGTTGATTATTTTTAAAGAAAATTGCTGTTTAAAGGTTTTAAATATGCTTTACTACTTTCGCCAAATATCTATTAACAGTTTGGACCTAAAAATGTTTGCTTTTATTTTTTAAATTTCAAATAAGCTATATAAGAGATAGCGAAATCTACAGCCAAAAAGTGTAAGCCTACATTTACTTCGCTTTGAAATGTCATAAAATTAATTTTATAATTATGGTTCTCATAATACTTGAACATTAATATACATTTAATTGGAATGAGTTTTTTTTTATTCCATTGAGTTAGTGGTTTTTCTAGTTGACTGTGTCTTTTGGCCCAATTTCTGAAAATTGGTGACTCATTCAAAAACAACCATGCTACAACCAAACCTAAAATGAAAACATGATATACAATTAATTAATAAGAATACGGAATATTTTAGATGGCAAAAAAAGGTGCATTTGTGTGTAGTGATTCTAATATGGCCAGCTTTACGTTGTGTTCGTAGTTGGTTCACTGTTTTTGAGACAAAAATACTATAATTTGTTAATGAGAAACTCACTATCATTTATCATCAAAACTAAAAATTACACCATTTGGCTCAATATTAATTTGCCAATTCCTAGACGCAACTTGCCGACCAAACGGTATAGTGGTTAGCGTGCTAGCTTCTAGACCGCGAGGTTGCGGGTTCGAGTCCCGTGTTGGCATGGGTGTTTGTAAATGTATGTTGGCTTGTCTAATGACGAATGTTACGGCGCATTATAGCCCTCGTGTTGCTGACGGCGCCAGATAATCTGAATACAACCAACCAACCTAGACGCAACTTATACATCAATTAAGTATAGCATTACGTATGCTTATAACCTATTCATATCTAATGCTACAACATCAGCCTTTTCCTCTAGGTTAACTCTCTAATTTGGCCAGTTGTTTTGAAAACCAGAAAGTCTTCATATTTAATTTAATTAATACATTTTGCAGAAATTATTTTCAATAGGGTTAATATTCCAAGTTATACGTTTTTAAAAAAAAAAAAAACCATTGATATGTTTTGGGGACGTATCCTGTCTTTTGAGAGGTTGCATAAGTTTCCATCACTGATTTCTAACTGCAGGTTATTGAATTGAAGCTGTGGAAGGTTTAACATTCACCATAGAAATTCATATCAGCAAATCTTCCCAGAACTTGTTACTGCTTGTTGGTAATTGATGATAACCTATTACAAAGCATTATGTTGGCCGTGGTTGCGGGGAAGGGGGTACGGTTAAACGCCTTTTTTAGGCTTAAAGATCTGGAACCGTTTATCCACTATCCAGAAGTTACCGTAAGAAATAAACGGTTTTCATCTTGTAAAGAGTTTCTGTTATAACAGTAAGGTTGGTAAACTGAGTTGAAAAGGAATAGTGAATATAATAAGTTAACATTCTTTATTTAAAAGATATATTACTTAATTACTTAAAAGAAATATTAACATATATCTTTTAAGTAATTTAAAGATAAAGTTTGCGTATCAGTATCTCAAAAGATATCAACAGCCAGCACTAAAATGTAATTAAAAATTTCTAATGAGGAAGTCATTGTACAGTACGCGAAAAAAAAAAATCACAACGCTGGTTATATCTTTAATTTTAATTGATGAAATAAAAAACATCGAAGTAATGTTGTATTTCGTGGAAGGTTCTTAATTATTGTAAATGCCAGTAGGGTTTTTTTTTTTTTGGTCATAAGGGACATCTATGTATTAAAACTAAACCATACTTTAAAAAGTTCAATGACAACCCCATGATATTGCGCCATATTCAGATTTAGCATTTAAAAAAAAATGTTAAAATACCAAATTTTAAAATTTTTCAGTGGTGATGAGTGGCTAGTAATTTAAATAATGACAAACTAATATTAAAAAGAAAAATTGTTTTTTAGCCATAAATTGTTAAATAATGTATTCTAATAAATTTTGTTTCCATAGATAGCTTGTTAAATACCAGACATAAATAACAGGAAACTTTTGCATTTTACAGTTTTTAAATAATAAATTATTAATTAATGAATCAAATTTTAATTTAAAAAAAAATAAAAACGTATAATTTTTCGCTTTCATTAGATTTACTATGGTCGAAAATCCCCAGACATTATTTCCTTTCCGTTTTGACGTTAGGTTTTCAATATTTGTACAAAAATATAATAAAAAAGCTTACTTTTAGGGACCATATACTAGATTGCATTTGAATTTAATTAAAGTATAACTGAGTTAAAAAATATATTTAAATGTAAAATATTGTAAGCATTTATTTTATCTTTTTAAACTATTGGAAATATAAGTGGTAAACTTTTTATATAATTCATTAATAGACTCAAGTAATCACAAAAAAATATTGAATTGTGATGTACATTTTGAAATTCAGAAGTTTTGTGAGATGAGCAACAAATTCGTTCCCTTGTAAGGTATACAATGATCGAGCCAAACTTCAGTATCAGAGGCAACACACGTTCCAAGCATGGGAGATGACTCCGGTTTAATTACCAGAGTCGGTGCTACGCAATTTCTACTATCAAACATTAGACGCAGTGGAATATTGTGTTCCAAGTAGGTGTTCTCAATTTCAGGCCTCTCCCATTCGATACTTGAAATGCAAACAAGTTCCATTTAAATGACCATTCTCTAATGAATTCTCCTTTGAAATTGGGACTAGTATAATAGTTTAGGTGTTATGAAATTTTGGTGCAGCATGTCCTAAATTTATATCTTTTTACACCGTATCAAAATAACGATGCCACCAAATTATGTTTGAAAATATAATAAGATTACAAAAAATTTATTCTCGGTAAATATATGAACATTTCAGGAAGACACATAAAAACATATATTAGACAATTATTTAATTAATTACAACTATGACCATAACGATGGGTTTAAATTTATGTAAAACATTTAATTATTGCCGGATAATATAGGGTTTTAACAAGTTTACATTTGAATGCCATGTTACATTATGTTGAAAAATAAACACAAAGTTTAAAAATTTAAGCTTTATTAATTAAATAAAGAATTCAAACCCTATTTTTCTAAGCTTAATGATACATATAAGAAATAAGCGTGATCTAATTAGCATTAAGTAGTTTATCAATGTCAAATAAATCCATACCTCAAAAAATTTATATTTTTCGATCCTTTTTATTATCAACATTAATATGCTTTAAACTTCTGTATTTTTTTTTGCTTTCAACTTTAATTGAACTGCGTGTGAAGTTGGACTATCTTTAACTTTGTTTATTTTCTTACATAAAATTTCATTTCCGATTGCTTATACTACTTTTTTTGTAATAGCATCTTTTTAAACACGACACAATAAATTTAAGTAATTTCAGAGTAATTTTAGACAAACACTTGTAACGTCATGCAACACGCTTCCCTTTCGTTCTTTTCCTTGACGCTTTAATACTAGACCTTAAAATTACATTTCCCAAATTTTGATAATTGCCCTTTGATCATAGACGTGAGCTTTGCAGTTACTTTGTAATGACATGTATCTAACATAGTGAACTGAAATTTTACATTTAAAATAAATGAAGTATTCTAGATCGAATGTAAAAGTAAAAATTTGGGGTTGGTATTGAAATTTTCGACGACATAGTTCAATTTATTTAGTAAACAACATTCAAAGGAAAAAACATTGTGCCAGGAATATAAAGAATCGTAAACAAATTACTTTGATGCAAACTGTAAGTACCGAATTACGCAAATACCTATTTAGAGCCGAACATATAGCCATCATTTCGATTTTTTTTTTTGCGTACTCTACCGTAATTAAAATTATAAAAATTAACAAATTTTTAAATTAGAAAAATATACCTAGGTATACAGCAGTATTGTCCAAAGTTGGAAAAAGGGATTCAAAGATTGACCAGTTCATGTAAAATCTCGAGCAACTTTCCAAAATGCAAGATTTTCAAAAAAATAAACGTGTCAAAACCATCACAAAACATATTTTTTTTACACCTCCGTCCTTTCTTACAACTCCATATTTCAATTTTAAAACTCTGCATTAACATTTAAAAACTTTCAGTATATTTTACTCGGCATTGGGCGAAATTGTCCAAGATCCGTAGCAAAGACCACTCTACAACAGTTCACATCGGGATTGGCTCATGTCGATCCGATATCGACCAGCGGATTTGTTCTACTGGGGTAGTTAAGATCAAATAATTAAAAATGGTATCAATTAAAACAGTGTTTTATATCAGAAAATAAGATCAGTTCATCTGTATCACAAGCAAGAAATTATTGGATCCATCAGCTTAGTATTTGTGGGACCCAAATTTAACTTCGTGTGTGAAAAAGCATTGTTTATCTGCCCGGGACTTCCATAATTTTTTTTCTTTTTATATTATTATGAATGCACATTTTTCATACCCAAGTCGATTACTTTTGTCGCACATTTCCCTTCAATATACTAGACTTTTATAATTTTACGTTTTTTATTCTTTCCCTGCCTTGCAATAAAAGTTCGCATTGATAACTTGGCAAGTTATTGTCGACTTTCCTTTGAATTTTATCACAGGCATTAAGTTTTCTTCAACGTCCTCTTCGCTCAAATTTCTACTTCGAAGCTTCGCTGAAACTCCCAAAGCTTCATTGTAACATTCGATTCCAAAAAGCTCTTGAAGCTAACAAAATTGGGTTATTATACTGTCTGAGCGGAGGTGACATAAAACAGAGGCCATTTAAGTGAGAGTAGGATGCTCTTAACCCATAAAGTTTTCCATCTCTTGAAGCGGAAGATATATCCTGTGCATAAGTTAGTGTTGGAAGTATTGATATAAAGTGTCCCTTTTCATAAAAGCTTGTTTTGACTTTTCGCTTTATGTTTCTGGAGCGATATTCCTGAACCTTATCTGGAGCACTTTTACGAAAATTGCGCATTAAGTTATTCTCTCGTGTATACATCCATTTTATTTTTGAAGGTATTACTTATTGATTTAAAAATTGGTACTGCATTGTATTCGCCTTCTGATTATTTTCCATTAAATATCAGTAGAATATTTAATTACAATGAAAATTAACAAAGGATTCAGTACAAAAAAATGATAGAATGATTAAAAATATTTTTCCAGGAAAGTTCGTATGAAAAATACCCCACGTCGTAAAGGATAACAATTGCCCTTTTGAAAGATCTCGTGAAAGAGATTTTTATTCTTCCTCCAAAGCCCAGTCATCAGGACGAGAGACAATTGTTCTTTGTGAAACGTGAACAAAATTTGGAAGTTTTGTCATTTCTGAAAGGGTTAAGAAGCTTAATTAATTCTTCCGAAATTCAATAGATGAACTGTTTGCTGTGAAATCGTGTACAGAAAAAAAAAACCTGTTTTGTTAACTGTTGTGAAAATGATGAGAAATTTTTACGAAAAGCTTTATTTTAAGCTCCAAATTTACATTTTAGCTCTTGTATATAAGCCGTTGAAATCCTGTTACCTACCAGGTATTTTATTTATTCCAATTATTAGTTTCGAAGGAAATTACATTTTTACACTATCACTATATTTGATGGTAAAGTAATATATTCTGCAATGTGTCACTTAAAATTTCCTGGAGGTATTTGTTATCTATATTTTTAAAGAATGAAAGCTTTAAGGCTTTTCTCAAAATAATCTGAAGAAGCATTCAATATAAGTTCAAGATTTACTAATTAATCCTACTTATTAATACGTTTTACTTGTATAGCGTTAATTTAATCTATTTTGTACATGCCTTTAAAGTAGTAATTTAAAATCATGACTTCTACTTGTAAGGTTTCTGAATTAATAATGCGGTTGCATTTGTTTATTACGCTAGATTCCAGCCACGGGATAACAAACGGCTTTTATAATTGTGTAAACGTTGTTGCACGAGAGAGTATTTTAATTAAAAAAAGCACAAAAAAAAAAAAGCAATGAAATGTATTTGGATTGTATCGTTTTCAGTTTTCGAAAAATAAAGTAAAGTGGCGGTTCGTTGAGAACTGGATGTGGTTTCTTGAATTTTATTTTTCTAACATAAGCAAAAGGCAACGACTCACATTTGTGCGGGGAAACAGATTTCGATAGAAGAGGAGAAATGTTTGCGATTAAAGAAAGCAAGAAAGAAGATTTAAGGCGGGTGTTGGAAGAAATGGGTGAAACACCAAATGCTACCGCGAAAGTAGTGGACTTGAGGAAGGGTATTGAAAGCAACCAACGCTATATTGAAGATCCGGAATTTTGGGAAGAGGTTTTGATTACAATAATAGAAGAACGGAAAGCTGCTGAAAGTGAGGAAAGGGAAGAGAAACAGAGGGAAAGGGAAGAAATGGAAAAAGAAAAACGTAGAGAACATGAACTGCAGATGGCGCGATTGCAGCAAGGACAAAGGACAAGTAACGACGGTGGGGTGAGTGATTATACTAATAGAATTAGCAATGAAGGAGAGAGAAGTTCGATTGAAAGTTTTGTTAAAAGCATTCGTGTACTCACAATGACGGTTCCGGCAAAAGCGGAAAATTGGGTATTATTCTTTCAATCATTAGAACGTGCATTTGAAACCAAAAAGGTACCACCAGAATTTTGCTCAGAACTTTTGATTACCTTATTAGGTGAGAAGGCGTTGAATGTACTGACTTATCTCAAAGGAGAAGATATTAAGGAGTATGATACTGTGAAGGAAATGGTGTTGAGAGAATACGAACCATCTCCACAAGCGTGTTTGCAGAACTTTACAGAGGCTAGGCGTTATACTAATGAAACGTTCTTTCAATTTGCATCAAGGTTAAATGCTTTCTGGCTGTACTATTGTGATCGGAAAAAAGCACAAGAGTTGCAGACTGTAAATGATTTAATAGTTTCAAATCAACTTTTCAAAACTCTAGACCCAGAAATGGGAGCGTTCATTAGGATTCAGCAAGGAGAGAATTGGTTTAAACCTTTAAAGTTAGGTAAGGAGTGTGACATCTTCTTTGAGTCAAGGGGGAAGTCATTAATGGGTGGTGGAAATCAATATCATATGAACAGAAATCGTAATAAGGTGAATTTTGAGAGTAATAGTATAAGATACAGCCCACCCTTGCATCGTAGGGGCAGCTATAGAAGTGAAGATTTCAGAGGAACAAGACCACAAGCATGCTTTATATGTGGACGAACATCACACCTAGCCAGGAATTGTTTCCAGAAAGGTGGCAACGACAGGGGATCACAAGATGAGAGTAAAAGAAGCGATACAGAAGAAGATAAACAAGGCAGTACGGAAGTAGTTACAGCAAAAGTCGGTGGGGTATTAGTGTCAATAAAATCAAAGCAAACAAGCAGAAGACTAAAGATAGCACCGGTGAATATAGTGAAGATTAAATATGGGCAAAAGATATTGGAAGCAATACTGGATTCAGGAACACAGATTACAGTTTTTAGAGAAGACTTGTTGCAAGAACAAGATGATGGAGTTAAAGGAAAAATTCGGTTGCAACCTGCATTTGCGAAACAAAAGAAGCAAATCTAGCAGAAATCAAAATTAGTTTAGCAGAAGAAGGTGTGGGATTTATCACTCCAACTATCACAGCTTTGGTGGCAACGTGTAAAGATTTGAATACTGACGTTTTTCTAGATGTGGAAACTTATGGAACGTTAATGAATCAAGCCAACACTTATATGACAGGGTGCCCAGTATATATGACGGAATTAGATGTAGAGGATATAACTGATGAGGAAGCAAATGAGGTAAACTCCTTAGAAGAACAGATATGTTCCGAAGTAGAAAGAGGACAAGAATTTAGGAATGGTACGGATGGAAGTCAAAAAGGGAAAGAAGTTAAAAGTGAAGCTGAGAACTTTAGAAAAGAACAGCTATCGTGTGCAACATTAGTGAAAGAATGGAGGTTTGCAAGACAAGGAAAAGACAAATTTCTAGTTGTGGGAAGTTTATTGTACCATAACGAAAAGATTATGGAGCAGCAGGTACAATAGTTGGTGTTGCCTCTAGCTAGACGGAAAGCAGTTCTAGGGATAGCTCATGAATCAGTGTTTGGCACACATTTAGGAGCAAAGAAAACGGCAGAAAGAATTAAATTCTCATTTTATTGGCCAAACATGTGTAAAGAGATGAAGGAACATTGTAGTTCCTGTCATCGTTGTCAGATGCGGAAAGTGATTCGCTCTACTGATAGAATACCTATAGCTTCGGTAAATCGTCCGGAACTTCCATTTCAAGTAGTGAATGTCGATTTAATAGGTCCAATCGATCCAGCATCATCGAGAGGACACAGATATGTGCTCTGCCTGGTAGACCAACATTCGAGGTGGCCAGAGGCAGTCCCATTAACATCGCTGACGGCAAAGACGACTTGTTCAGCCCTTTTACAAATATTTTGCAGGACGGGCGTGCCAGAGGCAATTGTCTTAGATAATGCTACAAACTTTACATCAAAATTGACTAAAGAATTTCTGGAGAAGATGGGAGCTTGTCCACGTTTTTGCACTCCACGGCATCCGGAAAGTAACGGGGTAGTAGAAAGATGGAATCAAACATTCAAGAATATGCTACACCATATAATTCGAGAAGATACGCGAGACTGGGATCGTCATATTCCTTTCCTATTATGGGCTTATAGAGAGGTTCCAAATTCTACCACCGGAGTACCACCGTTCCTTTTAATGTATGGAAGGGAACCAAGAGGACCCCTATCTATTCTAAATTCTACATGGGCAGGAAAAATGGCTGTACCTTATAATCTAAGTAAGTCGAGCACCACATACCTGCAGGAGCAGAAGGCAAGACTTGAAATAGCAACACAACGAGCGGAACTAATTACAAAGCGGCAACAGGAGAGCTATGTGCATAATTACAATTTGCGGAGACGCTACAAGGAGTTCAAAGAGGGCGATCTTGTAGTGGCTTTGATTCCTGATTCCACCAACAAATTATACGCTAGATGGACTGGTCCAATTGAAATTGTGAAGAGAAAATATCCAGACTCGTATTACGTGAGAATGCCAGAGAATAACTTGAGACTTTTACATGCCAATAAACTCAGGGAATACGTAGTTAGAGCGCAGACCGTGGGAATTGTGTTCGAAGATGATGAAGAGTTTGGAGAACTGTATGAAACTCCTGTATTTAAGGAAATCAACAAAAACAATTATCTAAAGGAGGTAGAGCTGAATCATTTGGCAGAAGAGCAACGAAGTGAACTAATTAGATTAATTGTGGAAAATGAAGATTTATTTTCTGGGGAGATTCGGAGAGCTAAAGTAGGAAAGCATACTATTCAGATTAAGGGTTGTAAAGAAGCTATCAAACCCAAGTCTTACCGAGTTCCAGAAGCGTTAAAGCAGAAAGTTGATGAGCAAATCAAGGAATTATTGAAGTTAGATCTCATTGAAGCTACACAAAGTGAGATTGCACATCCTATAGTATGCGTTAATAAAAATTACGGGTCCCTGAGATTATGCATTGACTTTCGAAGTTTGAACAGTGTGTCCATTCCAGACACCTATCCAATGAAAAATATAGATGAGATAACGTTTCTGGTGGGTAAGAAAAATTTCATAAAAATTTTAGAGATGCTGAAGGGTTACTGGGCGATACCAATGGATGAAGACAGCAAGGAGCTTACAGCTTTCAGAACACACAGAGGCCATTACCGTTGAAAAGTAATGCCATTCGGTATTAGAAATGCGGCAGCCACATACCAACGAGCGATATCAGAGGCTATACAAGATTACTCTGAATTTTCATGTGCCTACATAGATGACCTGGCAATATTTTCGGACAGCTGGGAGGAACATATGGGACATCTAAAACTCATTTTCAGAAGGATAAATAACTTACACTTTTCGGTCAACTTAAAAAAGTGCAGCTTTGCTAAGTCTCAAGTGAAGTATTTAGGACACTTAGTAGGTTCTGGTAAGCAGTTTGCAAACACCCAAGACCAAGAAACAGCTACGAAGCGCGTTAGGGCTTTGCAATTATTATAGGCAATATATACCCAATTTTGCAGCCATTGCACTGCCGTTAACAGAACTTATTAAAAAACGGGTTCCCAATGAGCTACCATGGAATAAAGATGCCGACACTGCTTTTCGGCAATTAAAGGAGTCATTGTGTGCAGCATCTCAACTGAAGATGCCGGAAATTTGCGAGCCTTTCTATTTATACACTGATGCCTCGCAGTATGCTGTAGGGAGCTGTTTAAGCCAGTCTGATGCAGACGGTAGTCTCCATCCTATAGCATTTGGTAGCCAAAAGTTGAATGAAGCTCAAAAGAAATGGTCCACCATTGAACGAGAGGCCTTTGCCATCATCTGGGCTCTAAAGCGATTTGAAACAATACTGTTCGGAGCGGAGATATTCTTAATGACTGACCATAATCCACTTGTATTCTTGTCAGACTCAGTTCCTCAAAGCCCTAGACTCCAACGTTGGGCATTAGCTCTTCAACGTTTTAACCTTAAGATAGCTTATGTCAAGCGTCAGAAGTTGAGCAATGCTGATGCCTTATCGAGATTGTGAACTAGAGACAATATCTCATGTAATGACTTTCAAGGTGAACTAATTATGCTGCTTCATTTGATGTTGTGATTCAAATTGTTTAGCTTTCTTTTTACATAATTTTCTCTTATCAATATTTTGTGGGTATTCAGGGTGTATATGTTTTGGTTATTTTAAATTATGATTTAATATAACTCTTGGGGGTAGGTGTAAGGTTTCTGAATTAATAATGCGGTTGCATTTGTTTATTACGCTAGATTCCAGCCACGTGATAACAAACGGCTTTTATAATTGTGTAAACGTTCTTGCACGAGAGAGTATTTTAATTAAAAAAAAAAGCAATGAAATGTATTTGGATTGTATCGTTTTCAGTTTTCGAAAAATAAAGTAAAGTGGCGGTTCGTTGAGAACTGGATGTGGTTTCTTGAATTTTAATTTTCTAACATAATCAAAAGGCAACGACTCACAATACTGTATTTTTTATTATTATGATCATATTTTGCATTTATTACACAGTATTTTTTTTTATTATAATACATTACTTCACTTTACTTGTGTTTGAACTATAAATTGGACTGTTACTAATTTAGTTTCTAAAGTATTAAAATAAATCTAGTATAACTAAAATTACATTTTTCTACATTTGAAAAGATTCAAAATAATTAATCCCTTGAAAAACAAATCGTAGAAACTGACTTTTAAAGCTATCTGAAAATGTAATAGTGATTTTTTTTTTTTATTGTGGAGGGCATGTCTTCTGTTGTATGATGGATAAAATTTGAACCTAAGTCTTAGTTTACAACCATTGACCTCTAACTACAACTTGTGGATGGCCTATAAGAGGTTTCTTCTGTGCAAGCAGATGGAGCCAATTGGATACCTCCGATCATCTATGCTACGTAACAGATTGCCTATGGTTACCAACACAGTCTAACTAGTTTTGGGGGAAGTTGTTAATATAGATCTCTATGGTGATTGTTAAGCCTTCTTCGGCATCAAGCCAATATCATCAAGTCCATCCAGAAGTTGCTCTTCGAGATTAGTGTTTACAACATTTATAAAGCATATTCCGGAAGTGTGGGTAAACGTGGGGTAACGCATCTCCCCACTTGTCAAGAAAATACATACACGTCCTTTCACTTCTAAAAACATTGAAATCCATCCCCCCCCCCCCTTTTAAATACTCTTAATCCTTTTAAAAACTACTAAGAAAAATTACATTAACCTTTTAAAAATGTAGTAATACTGAGAAAAAGTGATTTAAAATTTTCAAATGTGAAAAAAAAAAAAATCAAAAAAAAAAATCGTGTATATCCATTAATCGTGTATATTACATGTATCAAACTGTTATAAAAAGGCATTATATTACTTTGTATAATGATAAAGTATTTTTAATTTTTATTAAAAAATACTCTTACACTTGGTCAACTTTTAACTTTGGAGGAACTTTCTTTTAAGTTAAATTTCTGTTCTTGTTTCTTATAAAGAAAAGCATTTATATATATATTTTCTTTAGATTTCTCTATTAATTTAATTTCATGAAAGTATGTACATTTGGAAGCATTATCTAAATCTAAATAACCAGTTATGTGTATAACGTTGAATTATTTCTTCACTTTATCTCTTACTTCTAAGTAAAAAAAACTAAGTCACAAAATATTAACCCTTTCCGCTCGAGCGGTGCCTCTCGGGCACCACATGATTGGATGTCGCAATTCGAGAGGACCACTAGGTTTGATGAGGAAATTCGACGCAAGGCCAATGACTATGTTTAGTTTATATGAAGCGAATCCATAACCTCGGATCGAACCAAAAATCCTGTGAAACGTCTCAAGTTGCTGGTACCCCCACGCGAAAAAGGCCTCGAGTGCAAAGGGTTAATAAAATAACAATACATTTCGGATCTATGCTCAAAATTAGTGTTAAGAAGTATATATTACTTCTTTACTAGTTAATATTTTTATTATAACATACGAAATTATAACATTTGTCGCTGGGGAGGGGAAGGGAAAGGGTGCACTTGTCCCCAACTTTTGAGCACCCCCCCCTACTTTTCTTTTCTCACTTCTACACACCACAGCAAAAAATAAATGGATCTAATCCACTCTGTTCCCTCCAATTATCAAATATTGTCTTCTAACACGCTGCCTGTGTGAGAGCCTCTAAATATATTGTCCCGTTTCTGAAAGGTGGATGAATCCTATGTTAAACTATGCAGCGTCCCCCCCAACTTTTGTCCCCGTTGATTAATTCCTTTTACATGCCAGAAAAGCAATTACCACTAGATTCCTCTTAAGAAAAGCATTCAATAGATTACCACTTATAACCTTCTTAACCGAACGTAAAAGTTCTGAGGAAGTAATCGCCCAATCGCGCCTCTTGTAGAGGACATTACGAGTCATTATGAATAACTTAAATGGCATTCGGGACACGTGGACCAATTAGTTTGGCTTACGCTCGGGAACCTTGATTAATTGAACGGACTTTTCGAACATTTGCAAGAATGCGTCGGCATCTCGGAATCTTTCAATCGATAACGGAGAGAGATTATTATTATTATTCAGTCATCCTCCACATTAGTGTCTTCGGTTTTCCTTTAAAAGCCATCCACGCAATTCTCTGAAAGGCAAATTGAATGCTAATTTATCTTGCTGAGGGGTTGGTAGGATTCATTCTTGGACTGATACAGGCGGTTGATTTTTGATAAAATGTTTTTACCCTCCCTTTTTGGGTTATAAGAGTATTGGGGAAATAGAGCGTTTGGAATTGTTTGAGTTTGGCCACTGTGCAGAAGAATTATTTAAATGTTTTACGTCGCATTGGGAATTTCTGTTTTGCAAAGAAATAAAAATATAATTAAAAAGAAAGAAAGAAAGTTTTTAGTTGCTTTAGCGAGTGCTAGACCGTAAATACAAAAAAGCCTCATAATCATATGAGTTAATTTAGAAATAATGCAATTGTATTCTGAAATTGTTCGTTTAGAAAATTTTAATAATGGAGTTTCTATTATGTACGAAAGAATTCATTCTCTCATAAATATTTATAAGATTTAGGACTTTTTGTAATGAAAATACAATGTTTATTATTTCAGAAATGATTCATTTTGCGTATTTTCATAGAGGAACACAGTAATCTTATGGATCAAGGAAATACAGTAAAAACTCTAGTGAAATCAACTTTTTTTAAAATAATAAAATTCCTTTCTGGATATTGTTAGATAACATGCATTAAGAATTGATTTTTGAAGAATTTAACTGACATAAGAACTGGGACTTTAGAAATCAAATCAATAACATGATCAATCAATCAAATTAATAACATGATGACTTAGTAAACAAACGTTTTTAAGGAATTTGCTTAATTAAGCTTAATTTCTTAAAAATTATTTTATGATCAGTTCTTTCTTTATGATCAGCATAGACAAAAAGAGTTTTTCATTATCCTCAAAAGAATTTTCCATTTGTGTTATTAAAGTTAGATTTTAAATTAATATTAAAATGTTGTAATTATAGTTTTGATTTAAATGCTTTAATTGGCTTTGTTGAGTTTTGTAATTCATTACATATAGCACAAGTAAAATTAAAACTTTATTGTGAAAAAGCATGAAATGTCAATTAAAAAAATATTTTCTCTAGATTCTTAATTTACATAAAATTTTGAGCAAAGCACCCTCCAAGTTCACTACCAGCCATCCTATACTGGAAGCCATTCAGGAGTATTTTTATCTCTAATATCTGTCTGCGTATTACAGTATGCCTGAGAGCTGAATTTTTTATGGGTAGCTGTTAGACACTTTAGTAAGACCCCTAAGTTTCAAGGCTCCTATTCTAAAACGGCAGAAAACGACATATTTTGAAATCCACCCAATACTCACTCACTGATTATGAAATTACTAAGGTACTTCTAGTCGATCTAGAACTATAAAATTTGGTATGCTTGTAAAGTTTAACATGTATATACAAAGGAAAAAATCTAAAATCGAGATTTTCCTCTCTGAATCTCCTAAAGAGGGCAATGTTCAAAAAATTTGAATATCAATTCTAATACATTTTTATTGGGGCTCGCATTATAAAACTTAGAATACTATTAGCTCTTAGTATATATAAATAGAGGACAAACTCACCACACGCAAAGCCTTTAAAACCAAGAAATAATAAAAAAGTGTATTTGGCATTATAAAATCGACCACTGGCGATATTTTATGGCTTACGAAATGATCGCCAGTTGTTAATTTTCCCCCCCTTTGCCAACTTTTTTTTTGCATATCTGAATATACCATTTATTTAAATTTATTTTATATTATCATCATTCATATTGAATGCATAAGTACTTCATGGACTGAGGTTTGGTAAATTTTACTTTCTTAGATAAATCTCGTGCAATTCTCCGCAAATTGGATGTTGTTGAGATCGTTTTTTAAAATTTCCTTGAAACCAAATAATAATTAAAAGAATAAAGGAGTCGACTAATTATATAGTTCTCGTAGTTGGCCGTAAGGAGTGAAATCCCAACAAAAACATCTCTGTAAAAAGGCGCCAAGTTCTTCATACAATGATTATGGCCTTGAAAAGTATTGAGATCTAAAGTAGACCCCAGTTTAAAGTTATTGTAAATTACGGGCAATGAAAATTAGTAAAATTTTCTTCTCAGAGGCAAAATTACCTTGCATATGCCTAAATATCTAGCTACAAAAATGCTTGTGTGACTTGGCCATTACGGATAAGTGAACCAGAATACATAATGGTCAAGTGTCACAAATATTTTTGCAGCAAGATTTTTAGGCCTATGCTGGGGAATTTTGACTTTGAGAAGAAAATTTTACTAATTTTCATTGTCCGTAATTTACAACAACAATTTTAAACTTGGCTCTACTTTAGATCTCAATACTTTTCACGGCCATAATCAATGAATGAAGAACTTGGCTCCTTTTTACTGAGATGTTTTTGTTGGGATTTTTTACTTTCTCAAAAAAATATGAACCGTCCAACAATTGCATTTAACGAAATCATTTTCTTTTTGCTTTGATTCTCTTTGAAAAAACAAAAACCATTTTAAAATACGAGACAACTCTCCAATAGTATTTGACCCCTTTTTTCTAAGAACGAAATAAATTCAATAAAACCGACATTTGACCCTTTTCCCACTTTTCCTACACACCGGAAAATGCCAATTTCTAGGATTCCGGTAAAGAGAGCATACGGGAAAGAAATTGCTTGGATGTTCATCCAATAAACCTAACAAATAAACTCCCAAAAAACAGGAGAAATTCCTATTCCTGCAGCCTCCAGAATAAAAGAAGGACAACTTCCTCATTTGGAAGTCAAATTCCAAGTCAAAAGTCAAATTGAGGATTTTTGCTCATATCACCATTTCTAGTACAATGAATAATATTAGGATAGGGCAAAGTGTATGCTAAGGTAGTTTGTTGTTCTTTCTACTCCAAGATATGAGATGGTGGGCTTCCTTACCGAAATGTGGTCTTGAACTTGTTCTTTGACATTTTAAATTCAAATCTTTAGAAGTTTTGGGCTGTACACAGAAGTGTGGAATAAGCACACATATTGAATTGTAGAAATCTACTTCAAAATATATTTTTGCCAGTGAATGTTTGTGTGGTTTAGTATTCTTTAATTGCAGTAAAAGTGCATAAGTAATGAGGCTTGGATTAAGCTATTCCTTAATAAATTCAAAATAAAAAATAATTTTTACCATTGATGTGTGAATATTTCTTTACTTAAGTTTTTTGACAATTTCTATTCTTGAGTGAAAATGGTTTTATTTTGAACAAGCCAGTGATTTTAATTTCTATATACAAGGAGAATTTGTATAATGCGAACATCTGGATATTTTTTTTTTTTTCATAAATTTAATTCAAATGATATTTTCAAAAGAGAAATATAAATATGAGTGAATTTAGTGAAGGTAATTCTGAACAAGAGGATGTTCATGCTTTTGTAAGGTCATGGATTTGTATGCTGATGGAAAAGAGTTTAATTACACCTGTTTCAGCAATATATGGTACTCAACCAAAATGCATTTATGAACATGCTTAAAAAGTGAAAGCTACTTCACCTGAATATATCATACCTTTTATTGGTAAGGCCTGCTAATCGAGCACAAGAAGTACTAAGTTTTTTAATTTCATTAATAATGGTATTCTTTGTCTTGCATGAACAAGATTCCAAGGAAAATATGATCTAAAAATGTCTTTTGTTTATTTAACTTAAAGTTAACTATTTTATAATCAAATATTCAAAAGTGGCACTTCTCTATTTCGATATTAGTAGAAGGTGTTATTAAAAATAACTTACAATAAAAGCGCTTCTTTATGTCACTCGAAGAATCTGTATTTTTTTACAGCACCAAACTTCGATGTTTGAAGTTACAGTAGTTTAATATATCTTAAATTTAAAACATTATTTAATTTAGATATGGAATAAAATGTTCGTAGTATTTCATAACATATTGGTCGATTACACACACACACAGGTCTACTACGTTCAGCCCATTTTATGGTCGCATTGTATGCGCAGAAGTATCGGGAATTTAGTTCAGTGGAACACACAAAGTGTTGCCTATTTACAGCAGATATGATACGAGCTGCATGGCCCGTCGTTTCTCAGACAGTAAAAAATATAGACTTTTGTTTAGTAAGGAAATGGGTGTGGTATTTTATTACTTTATTAATAGTTCAATGTAATAAATAGGTCTGTTGGTGAAACTTGTCACTATTAGGCATCAAACTTTGTGTTCTCTTGAAGTTAAAAGATTTTCATTGTGAATAGTAAATAAAAAATGGTCAAAACATAAAATTCTTTAATCCCTAGATTTGTGATGAAATTTTGTACATAATATAGTTATTTTTTTAAAATCGTTCTTTGTAAAAAAATTCTTAATTATTAATATTTTATACTTAATTACAAAATTCATAAAAAAATCCTGATAGATATATTATTTAATACCTAATTGGCTAATAAGGTATTAAAATTGTACAAATGACTACTTTTGTATATTTTTATTAGAGTTTACTATAATGATGTAAAATAAAAATTAAATCATTTAGAATTTTCAAAGTAGAGTCATCAATTTAATTCTAAATTTTGCTCTAAAGTTTCATAGAATGTAAATAATTAAAAAAACAGGTTCAAATTTTTTAAAAAGAATTTAAATATATCTTTCTTTCATTAAGAGGGCATATGGTACCCAAAATTTTTTTTTTAATTTTTCAATTTTTATCCCATTTGTGGAGAATATCTTTCTGGATAGCTGTGCAAAAATTTATACTTGTACCTTTGATAGATAAAAAGTTATATTGTATTTTCTAAACCATCTCACACTCTATCAAAGCTGAAAAAGAAATCTTTATACTGTTTTTCTCAATTCGTAATTTTTTAGTTTGAGTGTTGTTTAAATTCCTAAGACTTTTTTTCTAAATTTAGTTAGGATTGGGAAATTTTTATAGCGTATTTATATACATCTGATAAACAAAAGTTAATATGGAATAAGGTGTGCTGTCTTTTTTTTTTTTTTTTTTAATTAAAAAGCTGAAAACTTGAAAAAAAAACCCGTTTTTCTGCTGTTTTTTGTGTAAAAACATATAAAACCTTTTCCACAGCTTGAATCTTCAAATTCATAATAATTAGTGTTAACAAATATAATACGAATATATTGTGAAAATTTCATGGAAAAATACATAAAATTGTAAAAAGAGTAGCTCTACGAAAAATGTTTGAAAAAATTTAAAAGAATTGAATTAATCAAAAATTATTTAGATTTCAAAATATTTTTATAGGTTAAATTATGTTTATTTACCATCAAAACAATGTAAAATTACGATTGTTTAGATTTGGGGTACAATTGCCGATAATAATTTTTTGGGTAATGCGTCCCATTAACAATACATTCAAAAAGAGTTTTAAATACTCTAGGATTATCAGACGAAACGGTCGTTTCGCCGCCAACCTTAAAAAAGGCAGAAACGACAGTAAGTATCTATTCTCTGCACAACTTCCAGCGAAAAAGCCGAAATTGACTATTTTCTAGCACGCTTACGAAACTTCACATAATTATACAAAAAATACCATAGATTCGTCTCGGTGATATATTTCAAAGAAAAAAAAATTGAGTACCTAGGACAAAAGACAACGAAGAAAAAAAATATTGAAAATTCCAAAACGAAATAAAAAAACGAGTTCTAGCCCGATTTTGATGTAAAAATTTAGACAAACGTACAGCCCTAACTGATCTATAGATCTTCAAACGGATTGAATTATAGGATGCGGAATGTTTCAACTTAAAATCCTACGCTGGTTTGAACTTCATTAAATAATTCTTTCTATTTTTAATTAATTTAAAACCACTTTTTTTCATTTCATAATTTGGCGACAGATAAAGGCGATCAGCTTGTAATTGAGGTTCAGATATATATGCAAAATGTTGCCAAACAGGTTTGCTATCATTTGGAAGTTAGTTTTTCCGACATGTTAGGCTTAAGTGAGTTTTAACGTAATGTTAAAGTATAGGAGAACGAATTGGACTATAATTATATGGCTTATAACATCTTTAAAATTTAAATAATTTAATTTTTGAAGTGACAGAATTAAAGAGAAATATTTGTTCTTTAAGTTGCATGTGTTATTTGAACTGTATGACAATTTTGAGAGAGTTAACTTTCAAAAACATTTTAATTTCGGGACATCTCCATTGAAAAATGAAAACAATCACATTTTGTTGCAAGACACTATGGGCTAAATACAAAGTATAAATGTGGAGGTTATGCGAGCTGACGTCACAGTCAACTCATTAGAGAGGACTAAATGAACCACGCATTGCGATTGGCTAATGGAATTTGCAAAAATATCATTCGTTTTTAAAGATGTGTTGATTTTTACTTTCCGTTGTAAAATGAAATTGTAGAATCATATATCATCAAAATTGTAATTTCATAGTGAATTTTAAAATTGTTGTTAAGAAAATATTTTAAATTTTGTCAAATATCAATGGGTTATTATGTGAACCAAAATAATGCTTGGTATAATAAAAATAATTTATACTGCAATATTTATTAGACTGTAAAAAACTTGTAATATTTATTTGTAACAATTTATTAGTATAAACTTTCAATGGGATGCACGCTCTGGCCTTGTAAGTTAAAGGTGCCGGATTTGATTCCTGTGTTAGGTGTGGATGTTCGTTGTGATTCGGAATCCACGTTAAGCTGTGGATCCCGGACTGATTAGTCGTTATCATGCACTAAAATAGGTCGTTGTGCGTACAAACTAACGAATCGAGCTGAAACTTGGCAGACAGGATCTTTGTCAATGGCAACGTATTTCTTTAAGTTTTGGGAGTTGAGTTGCCATACACAAGTTTCTAGTACTCGTTCGTGGTAGATTTTGATGGTTACTGCTGTCCGCATTCAACCAATTTGTCAATTTTCAAGTAGATTTTGGCATGCAAGATATCATTGAACTCAACTTGAAGAATTATGAATATTCATGGTACCAGGTGTACCATAGGTGGTACTACTTCTGGTTTATCAATTTTGAAGGTAAATATGGCATGTTGGGTATCGTTAGGCTTGTCTTGAAAAACTATGAATGTTTAAGGTACCAGGTATAGCATAGGTAGTACCACTTTCAGTTTATCAATTTCCAAGATAAATATGGCATGTTGGACTTTTGTTTTGATGAATTATGAATGTTTAAAGTACCAGGTATGCTATTGGTACCACTTTCAGTTTATCAATTTTAAAGATAATTATTTCATGTAAGGTATCGCCGAACTCAGTTTGAAGAATTATGAATATCCCTGGTATCAGGTTTACCATAGGGGATAAATAGAAAAACGATGAAACGGACAAATCAAAAAAGAGAAGTCGTCAGTGTTTAAAAAAAAGTTATGATATCCCCCAAAAAAACACTTTTGAAAAGTAGAAGAACCACCAACCTCAAAAACACAAAAAACTTTCTTACAATAAAAAAATCATAAACATGATGAAAATTTTCAGTCACAAACACAGTGATATAAAAAAATGGCCAACCTCTGATTAGAACTCTCGATTGTGACTCGCTTACGAATGTATGCTTACTTAATTTATTTTTAACATTTAAGTTCCGCTCCCATAAAAATTTACGCTGCTTGAGGTTGGCGCCCGTCTTAATTACTAACCTTTAAAACCCCCCCACACATAAAAACTTTCCAAAATGTATGTATCAACCAAACAAAAGCTTACCAGAAACACTTTAGTTTCCTACTTAAAAAATTCTTAATAATGATTCAAATGCAAGCGTTTGAGCAGTTTCTCTATACTATTTTGAAAATTACACGAGCATGAATATTTACACCACTTTGTATTTCCTACCCATCCAAATGAAATCATAAACTCGAATATTCGTGCAAACATCCATAAATTAGTTTAAACGCAAGCATTGTTAATATTCCTATGACGGGCGCCAGCCTCAAGCAGCGTAAATTTTTATGGGAGCGGAACTTAAATGTTAAAAATAAATTAAGTAAGCATACATTCGTAAGCGAGTCACAACCGAGAGTTCTAATCAGAGGTTGGCCATTTTTTTATATCACTGTGTTTGTGGCTGAAAATTTTCATCATGTTTATGATTTTTTTATTGTAAGAAAGTTTTTTTGTGTTTTTGAGGTTGGTGGTTCTTCTACTTTTCAAAAGTGTTTTTTTGGGGGATCAAACAATACCTGTCAAACTTTTGACCAGTAAATTTTACAATTTACTAGTCCTTCTTATGCATGACAACGTCATAGACTACTCTGTGACGTTACCACTAGAGCATAATCAAACACTGACTAATTTACAAATTTTCCAGTAGCTGGTCCAGTAGCTGGAATACTAGTAGGTAAGTTGACTAGAAATCTGTTCAGAGTTGATTAGAATGCCATAATTTCCGTTTACACAGAACTATTGACATTACGCAGTAATTTGGTGGCCACGTGATCGACAGTGAAAGCGCCAGCAAATAGAAAATGTTTGATCTACTGGGGATGCCAAACTGGTTTGTCTAGTGACTGGCATGAAACTTTTACACGGTGCTAGTCTCTGGTATCTAATGTCTGGTGATTTCAACTGATACCCCAGCTGGAAGTATGCAAGTCAGCTCTTATATTGTTAGGAATAAATTTGAATTTTCAAAGTATTCAGGTAGCTAATCAAAGTGTTGATTCATTTCAAGTGAATGGTCAGACATTTCAGTGATCCGTATTAAGAAAATTCTGTTAAATCTCCTATTGCTCTTATGTATTTAGAATTTTGAGGACATACCTATTTCAATTACTCTTACAAAATCCCTCTATTTAAAACGCGAATGAGTATAAGTTCATTAAAAGTAGCAAAATAAACTTAAATTTAAAAATAAATGATGGAAATAATGGTTTAAAACAGTCTTCAGCAACAGTTTTCATTCAAATTTTTTTTTGTAGCGTAATTGTCGATAGATGTAGATTGTCCGATTATGACGCCATTTATTTTTTATTAGTGCATGAAAAACAAAACAATCACAAGCTAATCGTGTGTATCTCCTCTTCGAGATTCGTACAGTCGAACTTTTAGTTTTCCGGAATATATTCATGCCAAATTTGAAAATGATGTGTTAATCGATAGATACATGGTTTTTGTAACAAGCTGACATACAATACATGGTTTTGATTTATATAGAATTATAGATATTACACTAAATCTCTTGCATATTTTTCATATTAAAGTTATTGATGAAACACATTCCTTAAATTTTTACTAGAGAAACATCCATTAGTAAAAATAACATTTGTAATGCACTGCATTTATAGATTTAGCAAATAATACAATACAATATATAAGCCGAATGTTAATATAATATTTTCAACACAATCATGGGTAGAATTCAAAACTTTAAATAAAAAATGCACAATTGCGTAACATTAATGCAGGTTTTCCCTTTTTTATATATAATTTTACAGGACAAAAATATAAATAAAATTGTTTATGATGAATTATTCATATTATCTTAGATACGATTTGAAAAAGGACTTGGATTTTTCATGAATGAAATACGCTTTTATATGTAAATAGCAGTTTTATTTTCATAAAATCTACCTTTCTTTTCTAAAATAATTGTTGAAGTTGATCGATTAATGTTTATTTTGTTCTTAGCAGCTGTTGAACTTGGATATGTTTTCGTTCCTGATATGTAGGAAAAATACTTTTTGACGGAATTTCTGTTTTTTGAAATGGAATGAAGACTACTAACATTTTATTTGTTGTAGGATCAACAAAAGTGGATTACGATAAATATTTTAAAGTAATGAGGCCTGTTGTTGAGTTTATTTGGGAAATATGTATTTAATATGACTACTGTACGAGTTATTTAAAAATAATTGGACAATTAAAAAATTGATAATTCATGAACCATTAAGAGATGTGGTTAGCATAGACATAAAATAATATCAAATTCTTTCCTTCAAAACGCTTCTTTGTGTTGCAAGTAACAATCGCATTATACACGCTAAAATGTAGCAAAAAGAATTATCCCCCAAAACAACTAGAATTTGTAAAAAAAAAAAAAAAAAATCGCCAAGTAAAATGGTGTGCCAGAAAAAATTATGAAATCCAATGGTTGCCGCCAATTGACCACGTTTCATTTTTTTGGGGTAATTGTCCCACAGTGAACTAAATTGCGATTGTTGAGTTGAACCCCTATACTTATTACATTGTATTGCACTTTTTGCAAAGATATATTCGCGTTAACATCTGCTCCTTGTGAAAGATCCAAAGTATAGCAACAATTTTTCTCTAGCTGGCTATTTTACTTTTGCGGAATTTTTTTGTACAATATCTAGTCGTTGTTTAGTTTTTTTTTTTTTTTCCTAGCCATACAAAACTTCTGAAGTTAAAATATAATTTTAAAGGCAGTTAAATAATACTAAATAAACACCAAGAGGTTTTCAAATATTTTTAACTTGTGTTCTTTCTAAAAAATTATCTAGCATAAACTCTGTTCTAAGTAGTGTATCTCAAACAGTATACTGACGGAGACCCTTTCCAATTAAACCTTTTCGTTTTTCCACATTGGAAGAAAACCTTTAATATTTTGCACCCCAACTGAGAGGAGCCTCTGACATTAAAATTGAATTTTAATAACTTGCAATTTAAATCGAGAGATTTAGATTATTCCCTAAAGTTATTAACACGCAGGTGTGTTGTACCTATTTCAATTCGTCATTTCTATACCAAGCACTTCTGATTTTTTTTAGTTTCCGATAATTTAAAAGTATGTTATATTATTAACTATATAAATGGTAGAATTTCGCGTGGACACTGATGTAATCTCTTTTAACCTAAATTTTAATTCCTCCTTCTAAAATTAAAGAAAATCTATAGTAAAATTTTACGAAGGATGGGGGCAGGCTTCGTGTCACTTAATATGTATATTAAAACATATTTCAGCAAAACTTCTGTTGAAATAATCACTTTTGCTGAGGCTTTCTCTGATGTAGGTTGGTTGGTTGGTTGTTTTCAGATTCTCTGGCACCGTCAGTAACACGAGGACTATAATACGTCTCTGATGTAGGACTCCTGTCTTGTTATTTGTTTCAAAACAATACAACACTAATATTTTTACTTGTTAGAGTGGCTCCCTAAAAATCTAAGCCTAGGCAACGTGCTCTGTTTATTTCGTGTGTTGAGTTATAGAAATTCACATTTGA